>CM037091.1:38607571-38890350 GCA_020916435.1 Oxytropis ochrocephala
GTTAGATTGAAGCAAAGAATGGGAATGTGCACTGCTACAATAATTGAGAACTCTGATATAACAGCAAAGCAAGTGAGGGATACTGGTATAGCAACATTTACTGAAGCAGATAAACAGAATGCAGCAGATTGAAGATAAACAGAATATTAGCATGTTGCTGTTTAAGAGAGGAAATGTAGATAAAGCATGTAGTATTAGTAAATGTAATAGTGTTGTTTAGTAGTAGGGCTTAGTATTCAGGCCCATTTGTGTGTATTTTGTATTGTTTTACTTGTTCATTGAGTAAGGCCCAATTGTAAGTAACTGACCCAGAGACTTGTGGTATATCAGTTGATCTCGTTGTAACAGATTCAATCAATGAATTCATTTTCACTCTTTCATAGAGAATATTGGAAAAATAGTGAAGTCAAAGTCAAAGTTTATGCATGTTTATTCCTCCAATAGGTCCCTTTTATGTTAGAAACCAAATAATCCCACTGTTTCGACCTAGCCTATATTTTTGTGATTTTGAATGTAAAAAAAAAAAAAAAAAATCGTTCCAAAATATGCGGTTTAATTTGGAGGCATTTGCCACATAATTATGCTACAACAATCAATTTGAATAGTTTATTTGGTTGTATATTACAATCGGTAAAAGGCTTCATTCTCATCCATATATAATCCAACTTCTAAAATGAAATACCAATTTTGAGATTGGAAGCAAAAATTCAGCTTGTAATGTCGACATTCTTGCAGGAATGCATACGTACGTTCATCATAAAAATACCTTGCACTAAGGCCAATGCTGCAAGTATATATGTGCATGTTTAGTTAATTCCTAATAAGCTATGGCCTCTCCTCGGTTCCTAATTTGTGTTATTTTGATTGATTTTATTTGCCAGTAAAGGTTGTCTGCATAACTGTTTCTTTTTTAATTTTTTGTTTTTTGTTAGAGGGTATGACCTTTCATTCAAGTTGTTGTTTAGAAATTATTATAGTTTTTGTTAGCAATTAGTATTAATATTGGTTGTTGATATTGTAGCTTGATTAAGACTTTAGTTAGATATGCTAATTTTAACAGAGAATCATGCCTTTGTTATATATAAGCCTTAATTTTTGTTTGGTTCTGCCTAGATATGTTATCTATGGAATCATCATTATAAGCATAAACTGAAATTCAACATGAAATTGATTTCATTGGGTTTAAATATATTATTATATGTATAGAGAGAGACGTAGGAGTTCTGAACTTTGTAGGGTTAAAATATTGACCTGTTACTAAATTAATACTATATATGTGTAAGTGCTGGCCCTAGATTCCATGAAACCAGTTGTCAAACCAAAGAAAAATAGAAACATTTTTTTTTTTTGCTTAATTGCAATTTTTGTCTCCCAGGAGGTAACCTCCTGCATTTGTGTGATTTTGGTCCCGTGGGTTCTACTAGTTGTGCAATTTTGCTCCCTGTGATCAATTGCCGTGCGCCTATAACAAAAAATGTTGTAAAGATTTTTTAACTTGTAAGCTGATGTGTGACATATTAATATTTTTGATTAGAAATTGAATGATAAGAGGGACCAAGATTAGACATTCACAATAACTTGACTCGAGTCACACAATTAGAACTTGGGGACCAAAATTGCACAATTGCTATACTAGAACCCAATTTTCATATTTAAAATTGACCTTAATGATTTTTAGAGACGTTTCTAGTGTCTACTGTAACACCCCCTTATATTTAAAGCTAATTAATTAATAAAATCAGAGTTTTTCAAAAATCTTCCACGCACCTCGAAGAGGGTGGTACATTTCAAATAAAACATCATCAACATAATTAAAATCCAAACGCATCAACGCGTATCATGCATCACATAGTCAAGTGGGTTACAATCCTCAAAATAACCTGTTTAACGTTTACATTAAATCCATCAATAGTTTGCAGCACAGCGGAAATAAAATTGAGTTCACATACTCAATACATAGGTTCAAAATAAGTTTAATACATAACCATAAATAATACTAAGACCCAACCCGGTGTTACTATCGGTGACTCAATAAAACCCCAGAGAGCACAAAGACCATCACTCGGAATCACCTGCTTGTCGCCACGAGAGCGAGCAACAAGAAATGCTAGGGTGAGTCTCTTTACATAATTTATAACGAGTAAGATAAGCATTATAATTAGGAAGCATCTAGCAATAACAGTACATAGTAATCATGCTAATTGCCATTCAATTATAATATCCACAAACAGTAAAATTCAGTCATTTAAGCATCAACAAGATTTCTATGAATGTATGAATGTGAGCATGTATGCAATATGCATGTGGATCCATACTCACCACCAAACCCCGTCGGGCAACACACCACCATTTTGGCCGAAGCCGCATCACCATCCTCACCTTCGCGTAATGCATATGATTTATGTGACACTATGACAAATGCATCATCACAGTCCATCAAAATATATATTAAATTACCTTTGGGACCGAAGCCCACGTCATTTATTAACTCACCACCATTGTCAATCCTTGACCATCACCATCTCAATTATTAGTCACCACCACCTCAATTATTAATCATCACCACCTCAATTATTAATCATCACCACCTCAATTATTAATCATCACCTCAATTATTAATCATCACCTCATCATTTATTAATTTAAATCACACCTAAGGACCTTTTCTTCACTTAGGGACCATTTTGACACACCAAATAAATTTAAGAACTTAGGAATTCAACAGCACAAGGTTTTGGAAGATCCCCACTGGAGGCGCGCATACCGGCGCGCTAGAGAGAAGGCGCGCAAGATGGCGCGCGGATAGTCGCTCTAACTCTCAAAGTTTCGCCCTTCGCAGAGAGAGGTGTGCGCCACGAGGTTACGCTGCGAGGGCGCTACAAGAAGATGGCGCGCGATCTTTGATCAAGCCTTGCCTTCTTGCGCGTAAGTTTGCGCTACAAGCGCAAGATGGCGCGCAAAGACACCATTTCGGACACAGCGCCAAGTTGCCCGGCAAGAATCGCGCCCCCCCTGCCACACACACACACACACGCTTTTAATCCCGAGCGCCAAGTTGCCCAAAGCGGCGCGCGCCCTGCACAACCCCCACACGCACAATTTCAAGAACCAGGCGCCAAAATGCTAGGCATTTGGCGCCCCCCCCTTCCAACCCATACCCAACACACTTCAAAAACCTAATTTCTTCCAAACAAATTAATTCTCACATAACCACACCAACATAGCCAATGAATTATTAATGCTAATTATCATATTTACTTGTTCATGCTCATATGACCAAATCATCAAACATACACTATGCATATATCACAACTCATGCTTTCCAAAGCAACAATCAACATGCTATAACCAAATTCAAGCATTTAAACATCAATCATACAATCAACACACAATCAACATACAATCAACATACAATCAACACAATCATTCCTAGAGCTATTCTCACTATAATACACATTCTACAAGCTATAAAAGATGTATGGAGAATCCCCTAACCTTGGGTGAGCCAAAGCTTCAATCAACCACCAAGAAAACAACCAAATGAGGCCTCCAAAACTCGATTTCCAAATTTCAACGAAAATAACCTTGCTTGATGACAAATGGAAATTCAAAAGAATGAGAATGGGTCTATGGGACTCATGGAAATGGGACATGCAAAGGTAATGAGGGTGATTAGAACCAAGGTTTTCACTTACCCACACTAAGACTTGAGAAAGTTCTCTCCTTTCCCTAACTCCAAGTTTAACGTGAGCTCCTCCCCTTTGGGTGGTCATGGAAAAATTCAAAATGAAAGGAATAAGCTCATGGAACTTAAGGAAATGGAATGGGAAAAGAAATGGTGAAGAAAGAGGTCAAAATCATCACTTACCAACCAAAACCCAAGCAAGCTTCCCTTTTCCCTTCCTCCCTTCTCACGCACTTTGTCCTTCCTTCCTTCTCCTCTATCCCTTCGTTGCTTTCTTTCTCTAAAATGAGGGTTTGGTTACTTTAGCTTAGGACCCCTACCCTTTATGACTACTATTGGGCCTAAATAATGGCCCTTGGGCCTTATTCTCCACCCCCACTTATTAATTCCTCTCACCTCCTGTACATAGAATAAATCCAACTTAGTACTTATTTAAAATAAATTAGACCCCTTTTAAGTAAAATAAACCCAACTTAATTAATTGCTTTAATTAAGTGTTGCAACTCTTAAATAACTTAATTAATTAAATAATTAAATTATTTTGGGCGTTACAACTCTCCCCCACTTAGAATATTTTCGTCCTCGAAAATCTAACTGTCATGGACATGCCAACTTAACCACTCGCTACAACAAACATTAATCTCTAGCAAAACATCCTAAATGGAACTTGTACCTCTAAAGGTAACCATCATTACTCAGATAGACTTCTCCTCATTCGGTTTTGGACACTTGCACTAATGTATCCCAATTCCCCACAAAGTGTAGCAAACCACATCCTTCTCCTCACACCTAACAGCTACCTGACCTTCCTTACCACACTTGTGATACACAATCCCCGCAGTGGCGTCTCCCCCACTTGGCTTCTTGCCCGAACTCTCCTCTCCTTCACTATTTTGTAGGAACGATTGCTATCCTCCTCGACAATCTACGCTAAACTCGTGAAATCAACATTCACTCTTCTTATCTCCTCTAACCGTTATCATCCAAGTCCTATTGTACACACAAAAGATCAAACACTAACTTCGACTTACACTTACCTCAATATCTCCATAATCTGCATACCATACTAGATTTCGATATACTTAATTGCACATACCTACTACTAGATTTCCTAATAATATATATACTTCGACGCACATACTCCTCACTTAGATATTTACACCTATTTCAACAACTCGCTTCTTCTTGACCGGGCTTACATTTCGACTCATCCATACTTAGTTAACACCACACTTCGATACCTATACACTTCGACACTCACTCATCAATCACCTTTGTATTTATAAAGACAACAATGAACCGCACCCCTTTTATCTATAAAGACGGTAGAAAATTCAATTCAAAAATAAAGAACGCTAAGTTGCAAACCAAAGACTTTTTAAATAACAAAACAGCGTACAACTTAAATCACTACACATAACATTTTCTCAATTTCATTTACCTTCTATTCACACAATTCAATTACCACTTTGAACAAGTATCAAAATTCCTAACGAAAATTCGGCAGAGTTTCCTCTGAAATATGGACATCCCAAAAATATTTTTACCTGTATAACCAGTCCAGACATCAATTTTTGTTCAAAAATCATTAATTCTCGCACATATATAAAATTTACGGTTTTCCAAAAGATTTGTAAATTCAACTAACACAGACCCATAATCAAATCCATATTCAAGCATAACAATTAAACAATCAAATCTTTATGGTTTCGCCCTTAAGTTTCAAACAAACATAATTTCTCAAAATAGCGTTTTTGATTCGAAAATTCACGAAACTCCAATTTTCAAAACCGCTCAAACATAACATAAACAACATTTTAAAATTTCTAAAGCGTGAGTAAAACTCACCTCTTTGTTTTCAAAAGATTTTACCTCGTCAAACCATGAAATTATTGTAAGACCTTGTCATTTTCAAACAACATCAATCCATGACCTAATCGGTCCTAAAGCTAAAATCACGTCACATCTCGTAATAAAATTTTAAACAACTTGGAGCAGAATTTAACACAATTCTTGACATTACGTTCATTCCCAAAAACACGAAATTTTCCAAGTCTTCGCTTTCTTTTCAAAATTATAGAATTCACAATTTTGTCCAAAAGGAAAACTATACGTAACCCCAAATCTCTTTATAAGACGAACACGTTGCCACACAAAACAACCACTTATTATTTTCAAAATTTAGTTTTCCGCCATAAACTCAGAAGTTAGAAAAGTCAATCATTACATCTTTGCCAAAAAGGAGACTATACGCGAATCCTAACCTTAATTGTTATAACCGAGCACCGCATTTCATTTCAAGACATACTTCAAACAATTTAGCACTAATCAAAATTAAACTCACGTGCATTACAGAAGACATCAATCTATAGCAAAACGTCAATCAAAGGTAACAATATTCACAAGCAATCCTTCAAATATTGTCTATCCACTACTCTTACGCTTATTCACAACTCACTTCATCAACTACACTTAGTCACTTCACCTTTGACTATTACACTTAGGCACACTACACCTAAGAACTCCCTAACCTCGGCCATTACACTTCACAACACCTCGGTACACTCTTTTGGTACCTCGGTTCTCTACACTACGTCACGCTAAGCTTCACTACACTTACTATTCAAACGTACCTAAACCTCGGTACTACATACTTTGACTCCCACATACTACGTCGCATGCCTATTACATTTCCACACACCTATGGTTAAGCAACTACACCTTAGCTCATATGTAGTCCTATGTACCTAACCTTCCTCCTCCTTCTTTCCTTCACAACTAGTCCAGTACTCATTAAGAATTTCACGAAGGTTACAACACCCTTAGGCATACTTAATCTACACCTTTACTTTGTACCAAAACTCTATTTTCAGGTCACCCAAGTCTCACTCGATTTATTCCAAACATCATTAATTTATCGCTAGGGTACTACGCCATATCAATCATTTAAATACCAATGCTCCTATCTTACGTCAATCCTTATTTTGACACCTCCCTACTATCAAAACCCCAATTCAAACTCAAGCTTCCATAAGGCACCTATTTTCCTAAAAATTAATGGTCAATCATCTTGCACACACCACTCAATCAATCAAGTTGAAATTAGTATATATTCAAAATTTATAGTAATTACGAGTTATTGTCGCCTCTTTCATTGGGGATGAGTGATTGGGGTGATCAGTCCCTCCTACTCATGCAACCAACTAATTAAGGTCACAAAACTACTTCCTTTCAATTTATAACTAACGCATTAAAAGACTTTTAACGCAGTCTGGAGTGCGAAGGCATCGTCACGACTTTCACTCCTTTGACTTCGTTAGAACTCTTTTAATCACACATCTTAATGATACAAACAACAGTCACGAACAGACAAAATCAATGGTATAACTACCAGTTACACAGTTCAGTCACATATACTTCAATAATGCAATATAATTTTCAATCGTAATCTAACACAATTAAGTCACAAGGTACGCCAATTAATGCACAAACCAACAAAATTAACAAAGAATAAACAAAGAACATAATTATGATTTAGAACGAGTACTAAGACTCGAGGTTAACAGACTTCGACAACGTGGCCGACGGACCGAATCGCTCCGATACCACTAATGTAACACCCCCTTATATTTAAAGCTAATTAATTAATAAAATCAGAGTTTTTCAAAAATCTTCCACGCACCTCGAAGAGGGTGGTACATTTCAAATAAAACATCATCAACATAATTAAAATCCAAACGCATCAACGCGTATCATGCATCACATAGTCAAGTGGGTTACAATCCTCAAAATAACCTGTTTAACGTTTACATTAAATCCATCAATAGTTTGCAGCACAGCGGAAATAAAATTGAGTTCACATACTCAATACATAGGTTCAAAATAAGTTTAATACATAACCATAAATAATACTAAGACCCAACCCCGGTGTTACTATCAGAGCTGACTCAATAAAACCCCAGAGGCACAGCACCATCACTCGGAATCACCTGTTTGTCGCCACGAGAGCAGGCAACAAGAAATGCTAGGGTGAGTCTCTTTACATAATTTATAACGAGTAAGATAAGCATTATAATTAGGAAGCATCTAGCAATAACGAGACATAGTAATCATGCTAATTGCCATTCAATTATAATATCCACAAACAAGAAAAATTCGGTCATTTAAGCATCAACAAGATTTCTATGAATGTATGAATGTGAGCATGTATGCAATATGCATGTGGATCCATACTCACCACCAAACCCCGTCGGCAACACACCACCATTTTGGCCAAGCCGCATCACCATCCTCACCTTCGGCGTAATGCATATGATTTATGTGACACTATGACAAATGCATCATCACACCCATCAAAATATATATTAAATTACCTTTGGGACCAAAGCCCACGCCATTTATTAACTCACCACCATTGTCAATCCTTGACCATCACCATCTCAATTATTAGTCACCACCACCTCAATTATTAATCATCACCACCTCAATTATTAATCATCACCACCTCAATTATTAATCATCACCTCAATTATTAATCATCACCTCATCATTTATTAATTTAAATCACACCTAAGGACCTTTTCTTCACTTAGGGACCATTTTGACACACCAAATAAATTTAAGAACTTAGGAATTCAACAAAGACAAGGTTTTGGAAGATCCCCACCGAGGCGCGCACACTGGGCGCGCGCTAGAAGAAGAGGCGCGCAAGATGGCGCGCGGATAGGTCGCTCTAACTCTCAAAGTTTCGCGTCTTCAGTGAGAGGTGTGCGCCACGAGGTTACGCTGCGGGACGCGCGCAAGAAGATGGCGCGCAGCCTTGATCAAGCCTTGGCCTTCTTGCGCGTAAGTTTGCGCTACAAGCAAGATGGCGCGCAAAAGACACCATTTCAGACACGCGCGCCAAGTTGCCCAAAGAATCGCGCGCCCCCTCCACACACACACACACACAGCTTTAATCCCAGCGCCAAGTTGCCCAAAGAATCGCGCCCCTGCACAACCCCACACGCACAATTTCAAGAACCAGCGCCAAAATGCTAGGCATTTGCGCCCCTTCCAACCCATACCCAACACACTTCAAAAACCTAATTTCTTCCAAACAAATTAATTCTCACATAACCACACCAACATAGCCAATGAATTATTAATGCTAATTATCATATTTACTTGTTCATGCTCATATGACCAAATCATCAAACATACACTATGCATATATCACAACTCATGCTTTCCAAAGCAACAATCAACATGCTATAACCAAATTCAAGCATTTAAACATCAATCATACAATCAACACACAATCAACATACAATCAACACAATCATTCCTAGAGCTATTCTCACTATAATACACATTCTACAAGCTATAAAAGATGTATGGAGAATCCCCTAACCTTGGGTGAGCCAAAGCTTCAATCAACCACCAAGAAAACAACCAAATGAGGCCTCCAAAACTGATTTCCAGCCCCCAACGAAAATAACCTTGCTTGATGACAAATGGAAATTCAAAAGAATGAGAATGGGTCTATGGGACTCATGGAAATGGGACATGCAAAGGTAATGAGGGTGATTAGAACCAAGGTTTTCACTTACCCACACTAAGACTTGAGAAAGTTCTCTCCTTTCCCTAACTCCAAGTTTAACGTGAGCTCCTCCCCTTTGGGTGGTCATGGAAAAATTCAAAATGAAAGGAATAAGCTCATGGAACTTAAGGAAATGGAATGGGGAAAAGAAATGGTGAAGAAAGAGGTCAAAATCATCACTTACCAACCAAAACCCAAGCAAGCTTCCCCTTTTCCCTTCCTCCCTTCTCACGCAGCTGCTGTCCTTCCTTCTCCTCTATCCCTTCGTTGCTTTCTTTCTCTAAAATGAGGGTTTGGTTACTTTAGCTTAGGACCCCTACCCTTTATGACTACTATTGGGCCTAAATAATGGCCCTTGGGCCTTATTCTCCACCCCCACTTATTAATTCCTCTCACCTCCTGTACATAGAATAAATCCAACTTAGTACTTATTTAAAATAAATTAGACCCTTTTTAAGTAAAATAAACCCAACTTAATTAATTGCTTTAATTAAGTGTTGCAACTCTTAAATAACTTAATTAATTAAATAATTAAATTATTTTGGGCGTTACATCTACCACTTCATCTTCACTAGATATTATAAGCATTAATTGTATTGGAGAACCGAAATTGCAATTAAGCCTTTTCTTTGTTGGAAAAGAGAAACCAATTTTGTACCCCATTTTTATAATATTTTGCTTTTCGATATTAACCCTTTGACTATATTGATGCCTTTTCATTTTTCAGATATAGACATATTAGCATTTTGTCTAATGCATGCAATCCTTGCTTTTTGTCAATTTATATATACCAGATGACTTGAAAGTTTTAATTTAGGTACTTGATTTCATTCATGTTATTGCCAAGTTGTTCTGCTGCCTCTAGTTATCCAATACTTTTAATTAATTTGGACAACTTCTAAAATATGGTTACCATTTCCTAATAGTAGTAGCCACATTCCTTAAGTGACATTTTATCTTCTTGTTATGTCCTAGTTCCTTTCTACAGTCCAAACACTTGCCTCTCACCATTTGTTCCATCTTCCCAGTTGCTTTAGATTGTGATGCAATGAGCCGCCAATGATTTGTGGCTGACCTTGCTTCAATAACTATGTCTTGCTCTTATTCCTTCAACCACCGAGCGCAATTCCTTACATTAGCACTCCTGGAAAGGAATTAGAAGTTACCAGTAAAAACCCTAGCTTCTAAACGGTAACAATTGGTATCAGTAGTCTCCTTTAGGGGTGGCAATTTCTACCCGCAAGTGGGGATCCTCATGAGGATCGCCTGGGAATGGGTGCGCGGAGGATTTTTCTCCGTGGGGATGGGGACGGGGGAGAAAATCCCCCCGCATTCAAAGTGGGGATGGGGATGGGGATCATCTCATGCTGCACTGTTCTCTATGAATAAATTACATAAATATACTTATTATAGATATATATATTATTTATAAGTAATTAATTTTTTAGTCTTTTTATTCGTGTTTTAAATTTAAAATATTAACAAAATATTAATTTATTCTAACTTTTATACTTTTCAAATATTAAAATATAAAACTAAGACTAACATTTATATTTTTTAATAAAAATGTTAAACTTTTGAATTTTAGTCTTACTTTTATATATTTTTCTAATTTTATTATATTTTAATTTATATTTTGTTAGAATTGGGGTCCTCATGAAACAGTGGATCCGTGGGGATGAGGATGGGGAGAAATGTCCCCGGTGGAGAAGCGAGAATGGAGACGGGGGACAATTTGGGAGGTGGGGACGGGGAGTGGGGGAGTACTCCCGCACCCGCCCCGCCCCATTGCCATCCCTAGTCTCCTTTCCTGCTTTCCACCATGGCTACACCTCCTCCTCCACCTCCTCTCACACGGTTGCTAACCTGTTATAGAGAATGAACACTAGAGATGAGTATGTTAATGCTCAGTTTGCTCACTTCAATGAAATAATCAACACAAAAATGGAGGAAAGTAGAACACTTCTGCGTGCTCAGATCCCTGTGGAAACCCAGAACTCAGAATGAGAGACAAGCTCCTTATGCTACAAGAATTTCAAAGTTGGAATTTCCTAGGTTTGATGGTTCTAATGTAAAAGATTGGCTCTACAAATGTGACCAATTTTTCGCTTTAGACCCTACACCAGAAGCTTCCAAGGTCAGATTAGCTTCTATTCACCTAGATGGTCTAGCTCTCCAATGGCACCCCAACTACATGAGGCAAAAATTTGACATTTACCCCACTTGGAATCAATATGTGTGACTGATATTTCCACACAGATTTGTGATGCTTATGAGGATCCTCTATCAAATCTTCTCAAGGTGAAACATGGAGATAAGATTGATGACTACATCAACGAGTTTGAACTTTCCCTCACATAGGTATACCTGAACACTCTTTAAGTATATTTTTGGCTGGTCTTGAACACACTACACAAATGAATGTTAGAATGTTCAATCCTACTACTATTGCTCAAGCTTAGCCACCAACCTAGCCAGACTATATATATGAAGCCACTAAAACACCTAAACAATCTCCACACTTTACCAACACCTACACCAGACCATACACTATCCAAAAAACCCTCACTACACCTAGCTCATCCACACAGAAACCTATCTTCATCATTACCAACATAACTTTCTCGCTGCTGAAATGGCAGACCGTAGAGCAAAAAGTTTTTGTATGTTTTGTGATGAACCTTTTACTTTAGGCTACCAACTGAAACACAAACGATCCCAAATGATGGTCATGGAAAATGATGAAGAGGATGAGAACCTAGAACCAAACACAGAACCTACCATACCAGACCCTACAAAAACCACACCAAGCCAAGAAACACCCCCAGCTTTCCCTCCATGCCCTCACAGGCATCTCTAACTTCAACACCATGAGAGTTACCGACTTACATAACAAAAAATTGATTCACATTTTACTTGATAGTGGTAGCACTCACAATTACCTAGACCTAGATGTGGCTAAGTAGCTTGGTTGTCAGCTAGAACTAGTAGAACCTATGTCCATCACTGGTGGCGGTGGCCACAAACTACATGCTCCTTATATTTGTAAAAAATTTACTTGGACTTTACAACAAACACAATTCTCTGCTAATGTGTTAGTGTTACCTTTGGGGTGTCTTGATCTTATTTTGGGGATCCAATGGTTGAAATCTTTGTGCCCTATCTTATGGGATTTTAATGAATTACAAATGGGGTTCACCACTAAAGGGAAAAAGTTTGTTTTGAGGGTGGCTAGAGTTCCTGAATTTAAGCTGATAAACAACAAGTCTTTTGTCAAAATTGTCCAGCAACGTGAGTAATGTTTTATGAATGTTTCCCCCATGCACACAGAGTTTTTTTTTTGTCATCATCTTGTCATTTGATTCAAACTGAAAGCACTATGTCTATCACCCACCCTCCCATTTCTGATATCCCAGACAGAGTATGCTGATATCTTCTTAGAACCATCTCAGCTGCCTGCTCTGAGACCTGGTTTGGTTTGGACCATAAAATTCCATTCAATCTTAGATCTTATAGATATTCTATATCATTCAGAAAGACACTATGGACGTCAATGATTTACTGAACCAAGGTGTTATTCAACACAGTAACATTCCGTATGCTTCCCCCATTGTGTTAGTAAATTGGCGCTTGTGTGTAGACTATAGGCGCTTAAATCAGTGCACCGTAAAGGACTCCTTCCCTATACTATTAATTAATTGAGGACCTTATGGATGAATTAGGGGGTTCCACCATTTTTTCTAAGCTAGACCTGCGTTTATTTTTGAGCTGTTTTTATTTTTTATTTTTTTGTGCTGCTGAACAATGACCATATATAACGAGTTTTATTTTATTGGGCGCTCATATTCTCGATTCAATTGTATCCGGTTCCTAAATAAGCATATTCTTTTTCAGTTGATTTCCCTCTTGCATATAATGGATTTAGGGACTATTTTATGTTTTGGTAATTTGTTTGTAAGGAAGGAAAGGTTTCTTTATAGATAAGCTTTCATAGGTGCGAGCTGTTCAATACAACTTTGGACCAGTATGTGAGAGGCATTTGCATAAAAGCTGAGTTTGTTACTTTTCTCCACTGTTGATGATGAACACATTTGTTGTATAAATTATAATGACTTGTTTTACGTGTTGGTCACTACATTACCGATCAGAAACTCTGTAGAGAATTCCAGTGTGGTTACTATAAAGGATGATCTGATTATGTTGATCACAATTCAATGCTTAGAATTTAATCCAAAGTAGTTAGCTTCTTGAATAGGGTGTGCAGGCTAGCAAAACTGAGAGGTGCTAATAGTTGGGGCCAGTTTGGATGAACTTATTTTTGAGCTTATGAAAAACAATTTATGGAGATAAATAAGTTTTATGTAGTTCATAAGTTTTCACTAACAAAAGTTATATCGCTATAAGTTGTTTTTCATAAATTACCGGACAAATTTATGAATAATACATGAAGCTTAATTATTTGCATAAGTCATTTTTCATAAGCTCAAAATAGGTCTATCCAAACAAGCCCTTAGTCTCATCATATGAAAGGCCAGATAGGATATTTTATGGGCCATGTTTAGAGTTGACAAAACAAGCTACCCGACCCATATCGGGTTGGCCCATATGTTACAATTTGGGCTCTAACTTTACAATGAAGCTCCTACTTATATACTGGCCGTGGGTTTTTCGGGCCGGGTCGTGTTTAGTGCTAATTAAAAAGGCCCATGCTTCATCCAACCCCCTAGCTACTCACTAGAACCCCTTTTTAGTGTGAAAAGACCAAAAGCTCTTACTAAAATTTGGTTTTTATTTTTTTTAAAGATTATGCACGGTTCGGCGCACGGTTGATCGAACCTGATCGAATCTGGTAGCGCCGAACTGTGTATTTTTCAATGTTCGATAGAGGTCCAGTCGAACTGGTTCGATTAACCGTGCGCCGAACGGTGCATTTTTGTCTGTCACCTAATTTTCACGTGAAGGTAATTGGGATTAAACTAAATTTGGGGTGTCTGGTGAGTAGCTGGGGGGTTGGCCGAAGCATGGACCATTAAAAAGGATAATTCTTTACTAAGCAACGGTGCTTCAAAAAATAATCAGTAATACTGCTAAAGGTTTATAAGGTATACTTATTTGGTTTACATGCATGAAAATGTTTAATAGTGCTACTGGTGTTTAGCGGAAAAAAGAATCTGCGATAGAAGAACGCTTCGCATGGGCTAGCTTGCTTGATGGAGGAAACTAGTAAAATTATAAGGCCCGTTTAATGGATAGGATAATCAAATAGGATATGATAATTGATAAATATATCATATCATGTGTCAGTCTAATATTTATTGAGCTAATAAGATATGATAACTTAATTTTGTTACTTATCTAGTCTTTGTATTTAAAATCTTATCTTAAATTTGAGCTGAGTTAGAAACCAGCAGAATAAGATAAGAAAGTAATTTACTCATTTACCCTTCTAAATATATTTTAAAATATACAAACATGAAATATAATAAAAAATAAATATATTTAAAAACAAAACAAAAATAAAATTTAATGTTAAAGTTAAAAATTAAAAATATTGCACTAAATATAAAAAACAATGTATGATTCTATGATAAGGGTAGTTTTGTCATTTTGTATACTATCCTGACTATCAAACTACTAGCCAAAGATCGAGTTGTTGAGTGACACTGCTAAAGGTTAACAAGAGAACATAGGGGTTTTTTTGTACCCCTACCTATTCCCTCTCTACCCCCACAGACCCCTGGAAAAGACCAAAATACCCTTAAACCTTTACAAAATCACAAAACATTTACTATTTGAGAGATATATTCGATTGTGATAGTTTCAATCGTATATACCTCTCAAAGCGTACATACGATAGACCCTTTTTTTACCCATCATATATACGTCTCAAATCACCTATATACGACCGTTCTATTTTATACCATCGTATTTACCTCTCTTCCTACATGTATACGACGCCATTGAAAGTAAGCATCGTATATACGTTAGTCTTATGTATATACGATGGCCTTATTTTTGTTGTTTTTTAACTAATTATCTTCTTTTTTTGCAGTGTTTGGTAGGTACCGTGGTCAGAGTAGCAGAGGGGAGACATCTTCTAGTAGAGGGGAGGCATCGTCTTCTTCGTCTGCTCCCAGTACGCGCAGACATCTTAACGCTCATGCTTCGGCGAGGGCTGCCAGGGACGAGGCTAGGAGACAGGCTCAGCATCGCCAGCAGCTTGGCTCAAGATCGCTGCACCGCCACTTCAAGACGCAGCAGAGCCACCTCGATGATCGTGAATAGCCCCGCTAGGGGTGTTCAGTGGTTTGGGTAAATATGAACCAACCCACCGCCCGATCCAAACCAAAACGTTTGGTTTGGACAACTTTCGTGATCAGATCAAATCCGAACCAACCCGTAATAACCCGTACTAGTTTGGTTCGGATAACGGATTTTAAAAATTAAATCCGAACCAAACCGTGAACCCGTCCGTATATACGTTTGCCTTTTAATATTCCACCCCTCTTCAACTTTCCCACTCAATATTCACAGCCAACAAATAATTCCTTCCTTCGAAGTTTTATTCCTTCCTTCAAGGTTCAATAAGTGTATTTTCTAGGCAATAATTCATTGCATTCATCTGAATTCTCAATCACAATTCTCAAAGGTTGCTCATTCATTAATCATATTTACTCATCACTCTCACAGATGTTGAATTGCAATCTCTATTTATTCCCAAACTCCAAACCACATCCCTATGGATTTCCTCTTCTTTCCTCTAGCTTGTGCTACTCACATGATGTTATTCCTCTGTGAAACGTCCTCTCCACTCCTTGTACGAATTGTATCAGTTTTCCTCCCAATTTTGCATTTAAATCATTTGAATTGAGATTGTGCTCCTTTTTTTTGCAGATTTGAACTCTAACGATCATTTCTGATTTGCTCTCAATTCTAATTTACATCAGGTTTTCTCCAAATTCTGATTTCTTAAAGCTACTATAATTTCCATTTTGTATTGGGTTCATTCATTGAGTGCATGCTATTGTGTAATTCTTTTGTGTAGAACTTATTTATCATCCTTATTTGCCCGTCTCTTTAGATTTTATTCCGTTTGTCTTGTGCTGGTTTTCTCCTGTGTAAAATTTTCCCCCTCCTCAAACCTAGGAGATAATGCTTCTATTCCAAGTTTGACCCAATTATAACAACCTCTCGTGTTGGTTTGTGATCAATTATAACATCCGCAAAAGGTTATAATGCTAGTTTATAGGTTTGTTGCTAGTTCTGCAGAAGGTTTACACAAATTGATAGTTTTTATTGTAATGTTGGGTTGATAGTGTACTTTTGTAACGATTTTTATATTATAGAGAATGAAATGAAATGAAATGAAATAGTAATCAATTTATTACAGCTTATGATGCTTCTTTTGCATGATTATATGGACTTGGCTTGGTTGGGTTGAGCAAGAAGCAGTTTGTTTTTGCAGCTAGTTGAAGAATGCCTACCTAGACTTCATTTTTGTGTTTCAAAGCACGTGATGTGTGCTTTAGACTTTTTATTTTCTTGTTTTGCAGTTAAGTTGTAAGACATACTTTATAATTTGGATTGGATTGGATTTTTTTTTTTTTTTAAAAATTGTATTCAGTCTGGTTTTGGTTCCGATTATAGATTTTATGTTTTAAAAAGTTGGCGTTAGCACATGATCCGCGAGCCCAATCCAAACCAACCCATTCAATATCGAATTGGTTTGGTTCGAATTTTATAGTAAAAAACTCAAAATCCAAACCAACCCAAACCGATTATATATGATTGGTTCAGATAACAGATTTGGCTAAAATCCATCCAAACCGGCCAATGAACACCCCTAGCCCCAGTATCAGGGTGGAGACTATTATTATGGGGGCTATCTACAGCAGACTCAGTTTGATGATCACTATCGGGGGCACTATCAGCAACATGATGAGTCTGAGATAGATATGTCGTCAGAAACGTCTATGTCTCAGCATGAGGAGCCTCAACTTCAGGAGGATCAGGGACATCATCAGGAGCCTCAGCCTTAGTCTCTCTTCACTGATTTAGCAGATCATGTCTACACTTCTATACTCAATGACCCGATAAGTTGAAATTATTCCTTACATAGGTTATTAGTTAAGGCACGTAGTCTTGTTTATTTTATAGCCTTATTTTCTTAATTTATTTTTAATTCAAGATTATGAGCGTGTTGTGAAAGTCTGGGCCCACAGAAACAAAATCCTTATCCAGCTGTATGGACCCTATCAGACCCTAGCTCTTGCTTACCCACAGACCAGGGACTCCAGATTGACCCTCCTTGTCTACACTGGACACAACACAGTAGACGATGAGATGTTGTCAGCTTTTATTGAGAGATGGCTGGTGTTGGGTAAAAGCATGTGCAAGTATACACAGTCAAAAACAAGTAGTATAAAAGATTGAACCCACAGAGATTGAAAAACTCTCTTTTAAAATGCAATATAAAGTAATAAAGTGTAAGGTAACTAAATAACAAATTATAGTGGAGTTGGTGTGATCACAACTAAGTTAGATAAGAAAGCAAAGTATAAGTGTTGATAATGCAAATGAGAGAAACTAGTTGGAATGTCTTCATCAAGTAATTTACTTTTAAGTGTTTGATGCAGTATGTGATGCAGTTGTACTGAATGCTGTTGTATTAGCTATGTGCCTTTCAGTCACTTTCTTCAGAGTTTCATTACAAGCTTCCTATGTCTAGGCATGCTTAAATAAGTTCACTCTTGCATCTCACAGTTTCACCCTTTGGACTATACTATCCTATGTCTAGGTCTTAGCATGCTTTTCATAAAGTTTCCTTTATGTAAAACACTTACCCATATTAGTTCTTGAGTTCTTAATTGTAAGCCATGTCTGCTCTTACAAATCTACTTATTCTAAGTTGATCAATCCCCAAAATAAGTTTTGAAAATATTATCAAGCAAGAACTAAAGTACAAACATTACACACATGCATCATACTTACTTAAAAGCTCATTAAATGATTAGAACATTCCAATTAAGAGAGATTTAGCTAACAATAGACATTTCAAGGTAAATATAAACTGACTAGACCATGTTTATATAATAGAAATCACAAAAGAGAAACAACAAGATAGAAGTTACACAAGTTGAAGCCTTTTGTATGAATTCTCCTAGCAATGCACTAGCATTACTCCTTAGCACTATACAAACACTATGAAATCGAAGTAAGGAGGATTTGTTAATTCCTTCCTTTCCCTCTTATAAAATAGAAACTAACTATGTATATTGAAATTTTGATCTAACTTATGGATTGTGATATATTTCCAAATGAAGATGTGAGGTCCTTTTATAGTCTTCAAGAGAGGTGCTTCCTTTCTTCATGTTGAAGTAATCTTGAGAGGATTGAGTTGTAGTTGCTTTTCAGAGGTTGATCCCAAGTTGAAATCTTTGACCAAGTGTATAGGGAGGTCCAATGATGTATGAACACGTGTCCCTATGTTGATGACTCTTCAAAGCTATCCCTATGGCTATGTGTGAATGGTAGGCGCCTACTATATAAAGTGGTTCTGCTTTAGGGGACCAAGCATGAGGTCAACAATGCAAGTGGATGCACAAGTAGCTAGCTGCTCATTCACCAAGTAGTGCAGATTCAGTGCAGGATCAATGCAGGAGCATTGATGCAGGAGCATTGATGCAGATCTGTAGACTGCACTGAGCAAAAACATCAAACATACCACAATATATCCAAAATGGCCTATTAACAACTATAACCATGTCAGTCACTCAAGTTATCATATATCACACAAAATACTATATAAACTCTTTATTATTACATGAAAGAGAGCAATTTACTAAGTTTAAACATATGAAATACTCTATATAAAATAGAGTTATCAATGGCACTCAGATACGTCATCATTTCACTTACCATTTGGTGAAATGACGATTACTCTGGATGATGTCTCTAGTTTCCTGTATATTCCCATCCAGGGGAATTATGCCAGAGCTTCACCCCTTCCTGTCACCTCGGAGCAGGTCGTCGCACTAGCACATCAGTATCTGGGTGTTTCATTGATTGAGGCTCGTAACAATACTCGTGGGGGTCCATATTACAGTTTCAGGTGGCTGCGAGAGATTCTTGCACGTAATATGGCTGAGGGGGGTGACATGACTGTTGTTGTGAGGGCCTTTCTACTTCTGACCTACAACATCTTCAGTTCGAAGACTGGAGACAGGTATGAGGCTAAGTTGCTGCTGGTACTTGATGATCTCAGTGCAGATGTTCTTGGACAGTATATGCATGGGGGGCAGGTGCACTAGCAACCATGTATGAGTCCTTGAAATGGGTCTCTTTGAGGGACACGACGCAATTAGGAGGGTATGCCATTACAGGTACAAATTTTAACTTAATTTATTTCCTAATTCTGAGTTTGGTTAAATAGTTTTTAATTAACCATGTAGTTTATTTTTGTATTTCAGGCTTGGGTTATTTGGTATTTCCCTGGGATGGCGGAGAGGAAGCTTGGTCATTTACAGCATGCGGAGCCACTGGCTGGGCGCTGGAGGAAGAAGAAGACTGATGACCTGAAAGTGGCGGATTATAGGAGGATGCTTGATGAGCTCATACTAGAGGATGTCAGCTGGCGACCCTTTGAGGAGCACCGGGGTGCTAGACGCTGAGCATATCTCATTGTACAGGGGCTTCATCAGCTGGGGCAACTTCAGAGTTCGCTACATGCCAGATATGTGTCTGCGATAGTTTGGGTACGTTCAGGTCATCCCACGTGACCCTCTTGTAGGTCGTCCGAGCCATGACATCTGCATCTTTCAGATCACCCACTTCATGTCGAGTGTGACTAATGTTCTGCGCACTACTCGTGTTGCTCAGGAGACAAATGAGGTTGGACTTGGCTACTTACAGTCGTACGTCCGTGTATCTATCCCAAGACTGTTACCGGCTCCAACACCACCACCAGTACAGCCAGCATCGCCAGATGAGCCAGCACCACCACAACACTATGATGCCCCTGTTTGGGTACGAGAGTTGGTGGACATTTGTAGGCAGGGGCTTCGTAGAGGCGAAATCTGTCATGGCATTGAGACATTTGCGAGACTCTATGCTCTGGTGGGGATGGCACCACCGGACGGACCGTTACCACGTAGGCGACGTTAGGGGATTTTGTAATCGTACTTTGATTTTTGTACTTATGTTACTTTATTATTATTAATTCTTTCACTTTATTATTACTAGTTTTCGGTTGTTATATTTTACGAGTTTTCATAAATTTTCGATTTCATTGATTCGATAAAACAAACTTACACAAGCGATAAAACATAAACAACTAAAATAAAAATAGACAGTTAAAAAGAAAATACAATAGAAACTACTGAGCTGGTGGAGTTAATTGACGAAGGATCTCAGTGACGGTCCTTCTGGTTTCGACGTACAGATAAATATAACCCTTCCATTTAAACGTAATATGAATGGACATCATGTCTCGGAGGTCATCCTCGTTGTTGACAACCATGGTAGACCAGTAAAGACCTCCATCAGCCCATTCAGGTTTCTGATAAACGATACAAGTTATCTCATGCTCGCTGCTCGTGTTGAATCATTCGCGAGTAGTTTCGCTAATAAAGAAGAAAATGATATGCAGTGTTTTAACCTACACTGCATAACATCTCTCCCATCGAAACCTACACCATCATCTTGTAAGATGATGCCCTGATGATCAGTGAGCCCTAGATTAGAATGAACAATAGTGAGGGAAGAAGGCTCGTAGTATGCCATTAGGGAAGCCTGCATCATCTTGACTTGTGTTGTGAGAGAGAAGTTGAATTGTTTGTGTGAAAATAGTGAGGGTGCGAGTGGGTATTTATAGTGAGGGTGCGAGTGGGTATTTATAGATAAAAGGGAAAAGAAACGTACAAACGGATTACGCAAGAAGATGGAGAAATCGCCACATCCAAGAGGATGATAAGATCAAGGAAGAATCACCATAAGAGTAAGAGGCTCTTGATAAGACTCAAATTTGGTTCTAAGAAGAACCTAGAGAAACACTCTCTAATCTCACAATTCTATTTCATTAAAAGCTCTGAAATAAACTTACATAAGTTGCTTAAATACTTAGGGTTGTGCCTAAACTACACACCTTGCACACCATGGTGCCTAGGCCAAGGTGCATACACACAAATACCAAAATACTCTAATGTCAATCATAAAATAAAACATAATCCTAATTAAAGTATAATTATTACATCTTAAAATAAAAAAAAGTTCATCTTAATTTTAATAAACTTTGATTTTCTTGACGCTCTTGCGGTCCGCATCATTCCCTCCTTCTTGAAGAAATTCGACCTCAAATTTAATCTCTGTTGTATCCTTTTGGAGTAGATACCTATAACCAAATTTACCTTTCTTTGCTTGAACATTGAAATAACAACATTGTGTCTTTCTCCTTTCAAGCTTGGAGGAATAATTGACCCCACGCGAGGCCTCAGATTTTTAAACTTAGGCAATAAACATAAGTTAGACCATCCCACCGTCAAATTAGCAAGATTTTCAAGAACACGGAAAAAGTAAAACTTAAGAAATGCAACATAAAAGTTGCTCATCATGAATTTAGAAAGCATAATTGATTTGACACTAATGGAAGGAATCAAACCAAATGAAATTTCCTTGGAATTAACTTCTTCAAGCACATGGCTTTCGTTAGAAACTAGTAAGTTGGGGGTAGCGCCATAAAGCACCAAACCATGGGGTACCTTTCTTGAATATTCATCCCTATGCATGCTCAGAAAGAGGTCAACAACACTAGGAAAATTGTTAGTATAAAAAGACAAACAATCAAATGGAACTTCAGGTTTAAGCATAGGTTTTACCAACAATGCTCTTTTCACCTCAAAGCCAACATGTCTTCTTTAGTCTTCTTTGGACTAAGAGGGTGAAGAGTAAATTTTATTTTATTTGTGAACAAAAGTGTATTTATTAGATTCATTATCATGAATAACTTTCCTATCAAATTGCCATGGTCTCCCTAGCAATATGTGGCTAGCCTCCATGGGTGCCACATCACACAAAACCTCATCACAAAATTTATCAATGGAAAATGATATCTTGACTTGTCTATTTATCTCTAATTCTCCATGATCACTTAACCATTGCACTTTATATGGAGTAGGATGTGGGGTAGTTTCAAGATTAAGCTTTGACACTAACCTAGTGCTAGCAACATTTGCACAACTAACTCCATCAACTATCATAGAGCATACATTTCCTAGTATGAGACACCTTGTTTGAAAAATATTGTTTCTTTGTGAATCATTCTCATATTTCTCATAGGCTCCCAAAAATTTACTAACCATGAACAAATCTCTCTCTTGAGGATTTTTCTTACATTCACTCTCTTGTGAATTAATGCACACATTTTTTCTTAAAACCATAATTATCTTAGTTGGGCAATTTAATGTAATATGCCCATACTCTAAGCATTTAAAACATTTCATGTTCTTTAACTTAGGGTTCAAAGAAGTAGAGTTAGAAATTGTACCTTTACCCTTGGAAGTTGCAACATCTTGTGGTTTGGGTGGAGACCCCTCTTTCTTGGAATTGTTCTTCCAACTTGAAGAGTGGTAATTTGAAGAGGATTTCTTAGTGGCCTTCTTTATTTGCAATTGTCTTTCCACCTTAATGGCTTGGTGGACAAGATCTTCAATCGTTACAAAATGGTAACGCTCAACTTCCTCCATTATATCTTCATTTAGACCATCAAGAAACCTATCTATGGTATCTTCCAAATTCTCCTCCACATTAGCTCTAGTCATAGCCACCTCTAACTTCTCAAAATACTCATTAACACTTTTACTTCCTTGAGTAAGCCTATTCAATTTGTCACATAACTCCTTATGGGTATGAGAAGGGATATGTCTCCTCCTAATCACGGCCTTCAAATCTTTCCATTTTTCAATACGCGCATGTTCACAATTCCTCCTAAGCTTTTTTTCTTGATCCCACCAAATAAGTGTATAACCTCTAAACTCCAACACAACAAACTTCAACATTTGTTCTTCACTAACATCACAACAATAGAAAATTTGTTCTACCTTAAGCTCCCAATCAAGATACGCTTCGGGGTCACTCTTCCCATGAAAGTTTGGAATGCTCACTTCTTTCAACTCATTTTCTCTCAAATAATCTTCATATTTTCTTTCTTTTCTCTCTCTCTCTCTCATAGCTCCTTTCTTTTTATACTTTATATCTTTTTCTCTCATTCTCTTCATACCTCTCATACATCTTCCGGAGCAAATCACCAACCTTATACTTCTTAAGAATTTTTGCAACACATACTCTTTTATAGTCCAAACCTCTATTCATGATTCCAACAAGCTAACAAGTACCGAATGATAAAACAAGTAACAAGAATAAATTCCTCACCACTCACTAAGTGTTTACGCTCAAGATATGTATCACTCGTGTATATTACTCAATTAAGGTTTTTTCTATAATGTTCACTCTAGCCTTTTTCCACTCCCTAATGCAACTCTTCAAGTTCACTACGCCAGATTTGTCAAAAAAGAGCACCCCTATAAGCAGCGTTTTAAGTAAAAACGCCACGGATGGCCAAAACAACTAACTCATACCCAACGCTTTTTAAAAAAATGCTGCCCATTGCCTTTAAATGCACTGGCCATACCCAGTGCTTGTTAAAAAACATTGCCCATTGCTTCATGCGTTCTCCCAATACCCAACACTTTTTAAAAAACGCTGCCCATTGCTTCACACGTTCTCCCAATACCCAGCGCTTTTTAAAAAACACTGGGTATTGGGAGAACGCGTTCTCCCAATACCCATATATAGTTTTTTAAAAAGCGCTGGGTATAGCTACACCAAAATCAGATCTCAAATCTCATCTCACTCAAAGAAGAACCCATTCTCCCTCACTCATCCATGTCTACCATTCGACCCAATCCCCTTTCTTTAGCCGTTCTCTCTTTCATCATCATCATCATCACCACCCTTGTCCTTCATTCTCTTCCACACCTCACTCACTCATCTCCATCAACAACCTCTCTTTCTCAATCCTCACTTATAACCCCAACTCCTCTTCCATTCCCACTAAATCAATCAACCCCAACATCTGTGCATCATCTCATCTGTAGCCCTCAATAGCTCATCGCGTTCTCCTCCGTTTTGGTCGTCGCGCCGTCTCCTCACTCTGTCTCACCTTCACGCCATCACCGTGTCGTTGTTTCTGCGTGCCCCTCACTCCGTCTTTGTCGCCCTAAGGGGTTTCTTTCGCTGTACTTTCTAGGGTTTTCTTCAGTGGGTGAGTTATTGGATATTGGTAGTGTGATCTCAAACATTTCTTTCTCACGCTTCTCTGTACTTTCTCGTTTCTTGAGTTGAAATGGGCTATTGGTAGTGCGATCTCATTGATTGGGGCTATTGGCTTCTTTATACATTTCTTTTTTTCACAAGAGGTGTGTTTTCTTTTTGTTTGATTGCATTTTTAGTTCTATTTTGAAAGTTGAATTCTTGTTTGTTTTCTATGGTTACTGATTGGTTTCATGTTGGAAAATAGTCTGAATCTGTGTTATTTGAGTCATTGGAAAAGCAATTCAATCCTCTCAGAAAGCATGGATAAAAGGATATTCGTCAACTCACACAGACTCGAATCGAGTATGAATTTAGTTTGTTTGATTAAAGATAAATGAGCCTGTTTATCTTCTGTTCATTGATCAAAGAAAAGATATAGAACCAGTTCCTTTTGTTCCACTTATACACTACAAGAATAAGCTTGCATTGCCACCAAAGTTTGCCACGGAAGACTGGCCGTCGCTAATTTGCCACGGATTTGCGACGAAAAGGGATTTATGGAGAAGGCGCTAAAAATCCCGCTCAAATTTGCCACGGAAAATAATAATGGTCGCTAATTTGCCACGGACATGTGGTCGCAAGCCCGTGGCAAATATGAAACCCCAAATAAAACCCACGATTCTCTCTTGAACAATACGCAGAATAAGTTTTTCACTCTCCTCCCTAGCTCACTCTCCTCCCACAGCTTCCTTTCTCTTCATCTTCTTCCTCTTGCTTTCTTCTTCATCTTCAACAACAGAAACTAGCGATTCAACAACACAAACCTTCGATTCTCCTTCTTCCTTTTCTGTTTCCTTAGTTTCTTTCTTCAATCGATTTTCTCTAAATTGAAACCCACGCAAGCATACACTTCATCTCTCTTTATCGCTCCCTCTCTCTCTCTCTCTCTCTCTGTTGCTCGCTCTCTATTGCTCTCTCTCTCAGTCGCACTCTCTTTATCTCTCTATCTAGGGTTTATTACCATCTTTGCTTTTTATCGATTGTATGAATTTTAGATGGAGGATTTAGGGTTTATGAGGTTTTAAAACTTAATTTGGGATTATGGGGTTTTGAAACTTAATTTGGGATTTAGGGTTTAAAGATGATTTGGCTTAATTTGTTGGATTGACTTCAATCTTTAGCTTTATTTTGGGGCCACTTGCGTATAGTTGTTTTCTCTGCACTTCTATTATATTTAGTTTTCTTGACATGTCCTATGCATCTGGTTAACTTATAGAGAGTAATTAAGATCCTTCTGAAATTTACCTTTAGGATAATATAGCGTTATCGGTAAGAATTGGTATCAATTACCAACAGCTACCAAATCATTATTATTTGAATGATCAATTCACAAGTTTCAAAGATTGAATAAGACCGGAATGACTGTGATTAAACTGCAAAAAGTAAGCATTGGTCTATTATCATTTCGGATTGGTTCTTCTGTTGTTCGTGAGAGTCATCAGCATTTCTTCAGTTGATTGTGTTTTGGTTTGTTCTTGGGCATGAACCATATTGGTTGATTGTTCTGGTGTGCTCTATTGATTATGTTGGGTGTTTTATTTTCTCTAGAGAGGGTATGTTTGTAAGGATAAATGATCGTTCTGGTGTGTTCTTATTTAATTTATTGGTTGATTGTGGATGCTGTTAGATTGAAGCCTTCTTTCTTATTCATCATATTTTGCTGATAATTATTCATTTTATTCCTTGCTTTACTGAAAATGAAGGTCCGTTGAATCTATGCCATCATACGTCGCCATAATTTGGTGGTAAACGCTGAAATATGCAGGTGTTTAGTACACTTTTGTGCAAGGATAAGAGATGTAAGTTTTACCTATTTGATTTACATGATTGCATACACGAGTTTTCTACAATCAGATATTTGAAGGAAAACCTTGCAGCAAACTGATAGTGTATTTACTTTCGCAATGCAGTTTGAAGGTGCATACAAGATGATTGATGACTTGCGGGAAATGAATTTCAAACCTACGTCACACATGTACAATGCCATAATGGCAGGATATTTTCGCGAGGTATCATTCTGGGGTTTTGAGGATACCTATGTTCTTGTTCCTATTTTCAAATATTTATCTAACTAGATTTTAAACTGCTTTGCTTTAACTTCAAATGTGGTTTGTGAATTTTTTTATCATTTCAAACTTTAAGTTAAAATAGACTGTTGACATGCATGTCTAGAGCCTTCCGGTAGTAGATTGCATAAATATTTTATCTTATACACACAAGATCTACACATAGATGGATATATAAATAGCATGTTCAGGTATCTGAGCTTCCGTTTTAATACCAAACTAATAATTGAAAATTGGAGATATGGACTGTTTGTTGACCACGGATCAAGCTCGTCATCTATTTTTAGTGCTTTGATCTGATTTGGGAATATTTTCTTCATGTTGTCTGATTTGGAATATTATTTTCTTCATCTTGTCTGATTGGTACTTGAGGAAGGGCTTGTTCTAAATAGATTCTGGAATAAATATCCACTGCCTTAAATGCCAAACTTATCACGGCTGTGAAGAAAGATAGTGTTCTTTTCATTATTCTTCTTTATTGGAAGCCAAAGTTTAGATGAATTTCGTAAGAATTGGATCAACACAAACCACGACTTAAAAATAAGTGAGTTAAGCAATTGTGACATGAAAGTAAACATCTTTTCCCCTCTCCTGTCCAAAATAAAATAGTCATTCTATATAAATATCACTATGATGATGGATTTTTTCCCCTTCAAATTACCCCAAATTATTGATTATATCATGTGAGGACCTGTAGAGAAAATTATGACATTCTTTTGAATAACAGGGAGTGCCTGACAATTTGTCTGTAAGTTGGCAGTAATAAGATCGTAATCTTAATATAATTTTTGGCCATATCATATGCACTCATACTAAAAAGAACGGGTTCTATATGGCATGATGCAAGTCATAAAAAAGTTACTTAGGTCATCACATCTAAATCTTGGCAGGTAGCTGTTGCAAGTTCTTGCTCAGTGCTGAAATTACCCGCTGCTTGTGGACATTAACTCCTTGTGTTTGTGGAGATTAGGCAAGGTTATTTGTCCAACACATCGCTTTCCATTAGATTATTCACTTCAAAATCATAATATATATTAGTTTCTGTACATCACATCCTAGTAAGAATATGGCTGTTATTAATGGTCCAATTATCATTAGCATTATTTATAGTCTTTGATGTACTGAGATGATCTTTAAGATGCATTAAGGGGTTTTTTAGTTCAATTGTGGATCTGCAGAAGGATTGCAGAGTTCTTTTTAGTTCATTTACTTTCTTATTCCGTTTTTGCTTGGTCTAGGTAAAATGTTTATTTAATTATTTTATGTACTACTTTCTTCAAATGAATTCTTATTCAACATAAAATCTATTTAAATGAATATATGGAATCTGTTTCAAATAACTCATTCCTTTTCTCACCTTTTCTGAATTTTTGTAGAAAAACATCCAAGCTGCGCTGGAGGTCTTCAAACAGATGCAAGATGCCAACGTAAAACCCGATTCACAGACTTTCAGCTATTTGATTAGTAATTGTGAAACAGAAGATGATATAAATAAGGTAAGCTGAGTTTAATAGTAAGATACTAATACTTCACTCTAAGTTGGGCATAAGCTTAAATTTGGTCATGCTGTAATTCTAAATTAAGTCTTCATGTCCAATGGTTATTGTAACTTTAATGTTGAGTATTGACATGGCCTTCAAGATTATTTGCTTCCTGTAGATAGAAGGTACAAGTTTTGAAGCATGCAAATAGTGTCTAAATTCTTTTAGGCTAGCTAAATAATATAATTACAACAATTGGGATTTGTGTATAATCATTTTTTCATTAACATCCTCTCTGTTGTAGTTGAGACATGCATTTTATCAAATATCTCAGTATTCTCTTCTCCTTAACAAGGTCTCTATAACTTGAACTCGCTCCATGCTTGCCTAATTTACCCATCACCATCAAGAATCATGAACACACTGCCATATAACTCCAAATACACCAAAATGCTTTTTGATGACAAGAAATGGATAGTGCCTAAGACCATCCACGATGCACTTCGTGATAGTGGCTCTATATTGCACTTTTTTGATAGCTATGTTCATGCCAAAAATATAAACATGATTAATCATTAATTTTTCATTTGGTGCATACAGCCTAGTGGTTGCTTGAGACTATGTTAATGTAAATTGTGAGCTTAAGATTTGGTGTATCAATAACTGAGTTGCTAATTAGGATATTTTCTTGTAGTGTTATGAAGAATCAAGCAGATCTGAGTCTCTCCCGCAAAGCAAATTTTTATGGCATTTATTAATGCATATGCAAAATTGTGGAAATTTAGAGAAGGCAAGATAAGATGTGCACAAAGTGCAAGAAGGTCATTGCTGGTAGTACTTTCTTTATCGACCAAAAGGGTTCTATGCAAGCTTTGAGTAGTTAGTGATTGAACTTGTATAGTAGCTGAATGTAGATTGCCATGTAGTTACTTTACTTCTTTCTCAATTCGACAGGTTTTTTTATATGACTAACCCTCGCTAAATTCTGAACTAGTTGGCACTAGCTTGACTTTAAAGTCCTTTCTGGGATGAAATGTGAGGATTATTCTGGGAGAGTGAGTTTGAACTTTGCTAATTTAGCCAACTATAGTTCTTCAATTTTCTAACGCAAACTGCAGCTACAAGCACATAACAAACTTTCTCCTTCCAATTTTAAATATTCGTAATCTTCTTCATTCTAGATAACTATTGTACTATCCATGCATTCCATTCTTGGACTATATTTCTTAAATTGACATGTTAGGACTCTATAAATAACAAGTGTTTGAGAGAGGGAAATGAAAACCCATTAAGTGGGGACCACATAATTTGCACACGTTCAAGAAACTCAAGCACACGTTTGAAAGTGATGAAACAGTAGTGGAAGTTCTATCACTACAAGAAAACCTTGTTTTAGCCACCAGCAGTTGCCACGGAGCTTATTCCGTCAGTAATTTGCCACGGATTTGCGACGGCAAGTGCAAAATATGTGAGCGCGAAATTTCCCGCTGGTGTTTGCCACGGGTTTGCCACGGACATGTGAAAGGACAAAAATTTGCCACGGACATGCCGTGGCAAGTCCGTGGCAACCGATGGTAAAAGTCACTTTTATTTTTTCACTCGCTTCTCAATCACTCTCTCAAATCTCTTTCTCACCCCTCTCGCTGCTCTCAACCTCTCTCGCTCTCAACCCCGTCCTCTTCACTCTCATCATTGTCGCTCTCTCACTCAACTCACCCTCCTTCCTTCGGCCTCCGCCTCCGCCTCCTTCACCGCTCCTCTCACGCCCGCCACTCTCTCTACGCTCTCTCCTCACACCTCTCGCTCTCTTCATCGTGGAGCCTCTCTGCAGAGCTCTTCTTCCTTCGTTCTCTCTTCTTCCATCGCTCTCTCTTCGCTCCTCCATCCACTCGCCACTCTCGCCATCACCCTTCTCCCCAAGTACCCCAAACCTTAAGATTCCCAAACCCTAACCCCTCGCCTCTCAACCAACGGCGCCACAACCTCCGTATCAAGATCCCGTCACGCAAGCTCAACATCCATACCTCTGAAACTTCCAAGGTTAGAGTTTTATGTTCTCTTATAACCCTTAATCCCTAATCCCGATTCTCGATTTCTCTTGTGATAAATGTTGATAATGAATCTGTTGATGTTTAATTTAGGGTTTTATTCATGTGAATCTGTTGATTTTGATATGGATCTGTTTCTTGTTTTATTTCGTGTTTGCCCTATCTAATTTGCCTCTCTTTCGTGTTCTCGTGTGTGTGTGTGTGTGTTTGTGTTTGGATGCAGAAGTTTGTGAACGAAACCAGCGACAAAAGCCGCGTATGATTGGTAATAAGCTATGAGATCCGAGGGCTTTTTATACTTTTTTCTCTAATTTTTCTCGATGATACGCACTGCTACCGCTTGGATCCTCTTCATCGCTACCGCTGATCTCTCCAATATTTTTAGGAAAGAGGGTTTTTACGTTGGATTCTCTCGCTCACTTTGAAGGAAGTACGAACTTCATCAAATTGAGAGTTGGAGTTTTCAAACCACCGGCTTTGTTCCCGCAAGACCTAGGTTGCATTCTCACAATGTATCTCGATGTATCCGATAACACCGCTTGTAAGTTCCATGGGGAATAGTAATAGTAATAATGATGATGATGATGATGATGATGATGATAGCATTCATCGGCCGCGTTGCCTTTCTTCTAAGAAAAGATTTGGAATTGGTGTAAATGTAGAAGCAGTCCAAAGTTTTTTCTTTTGTATTGTTTTCGCTTTAGGGTATGTTCTTGTTAGTAAATGGAAAAAGTTGAGAAAAGGTTTGAAGAAGAATTTTGAAACTGGTTTTGTGGCTTGTCCAAGAGAGTTTGATTACAGAGAATCAAATCTGCTACTAGAGAGTTTCATCCTAGTAGGATAGTTGGACATGGTTCATTTGGGACTGTATAAGGCATTCTTTATATCGACCTAAACAATCGCCATGCGGTGAAAGGTCGAGACATTCTCATGAAGGGAAAACTCGAGTTTCTTTCTCGAATTGTCAATCATAGCTAGTTTGAGGCACAAGAATTTAGTTCAGTTGCAAGGTTGGTGTGTTGAGAAAGGAGAATTGCTTCTTGTTTATGATTTCATGCCTAATGGAAGCTTAGACAAGATGCTTTACAAAGAACCTGAGAGAGGGAAACTTCTGAGTTGGTCTTATAGGGTTAATATTGTTGTTGGTTTGGCTTCTGTTTTGGTTTATCTTCATCAAGAATGTGAGCAAAGAGTAATTCATAGAGATATTAAGACCGGAAATGTGTTGCTGGATGGGAATTTTAACCCTAGGTTAGGAGATTTTATTGTTAATTGAGTTTTACTGGATGATACGCACTGGGCTCTGAGCAGTTTCAAACTGCGATTTTGATTGAAATGCATTGCCTAGAAAGCTATGTCTGACACCTTATTTTTTAATTTATGCTTGTGTTCTCTTATTATATTAAGAATAATAATTAATTATTGACATCTTAATTAGTCTTTCTAGTTATGTTTGATGCTGAAATATTCGTTCTTTCTATGCTGTGATGCTCTCATATTTTTATAGTATTTGGAACATAAATGCCTCTGATTCTGCCCAATGATGTACACATAAACTATTGATTGGCTACACGGTTTTGTTCATAACCTGATTGCACCTCTCTCTCTCTCTTTTACTATCTCTCTTAACTTGTGTGTGTGTGTGTGTGTGTGTGTGTGTGTGTGTGTGTGTGTGTTTTTAGGGTATGTTTGGATAATGTGCTTAATTAGGTGCAAGATTGTTATGAATGAAACCAGTGACAAAAGCCAAAGATGATTGTATGAAGCTATGAGATCCGAGGGCTTTTAATTCTTAATTTTTTAACTGCTTTTTTAATCTCTTTAATCAAGCTTTCTCAGGTTGTTAAAATCCTCTTTCCCAAGCATGTTATTTGATACTTGAATTATTGGCTTTGAGTAATGTCATATTTTTTGAAAGTTGGTAAGTAAATGAATTCTGCTTTAATAATTGTATGCACTTTGAGGATTGGTATGTTTAGTCGCCCAATGATGAATAAACATGGTTCATTCTTAATTGATGCACTTGAGCAAAGGTTGTTGAACATGGTTTGAGGCATCTACCTTGTTGGATACAAGTTTTATGTTCTATTTCTTTATGTTGCCTATTCTTATAGTTTTCAGATTTTTGTGCTAAGAATGCTTAAGAATTTGTCGCATTCACTTTGACAGTAAAGCAAAACGGATCAAGTTCACTGAGAGCTTTCGCTAATGTTGAAGCTAGAGCTAATCAAGTCTATACTATAGTAAGAACACTATTCAATCCATGACATAACTATATTACTAGTATATTGATATTTTCACTTGAAATTGAACTTGATGAATTGGAAAGTATGGAATGTATATTGATTGTGTTTTACACTCATCTATGGCATGTGAGGATACAGATTTGAAGTTACTTGCCGAGTTGTCGTAAAAGTTGCACGATCTTCCCGTTAGGTCGCGCTTCATTGTAATGCCGTGAAGCTATACTACACCCAATCATTATCGGTTCTCTAATACATGAATTTGATTTGGTTTATTTGATATTGACCCATTTCATCATTCATGTTTGGTTTTGGCATGATAGTTCACATATATAATGTCAAACAAACATGTAAGCACAATAATGTTGATGCGAGATTATTGATTACCACAAAGGTGTTTGCTAGGATGGCATCATCACACACCGCAGAGCTCCGAGCCTTCCAACAACATCGAGCCTTCCAACAAAGATCAAGCATTAGAACTTTCTCGGCGAAAGTGCATAGCAAGTTTCCGAGAAGGCACATCAAGTTTCCTCGTGAAGAAAAGGAGGTCATGTCAGATGTGATGATGTCACTTAGCCAACACAAAACACACCGTGGTAATCAATAATCCCGCATCAATATTTTTGTGCATACATGTTTGATGGTTCTTGATTTCCATTTTTATCGTCTAGCTTCTTGTCTTCTTCCTTCTTTGTGAAGTTATGTAGCTTGATATCTACTATATAAAACAACCGAAAATCAGGTTTGGCGTAAGGTAAGATTTATGTGGTAATTAATTTGTGTGTAAAGATAATGCATTCATAATCAAGTTGGATTAAGGCTTAGTAGAGTATTTCAATCATTCATTTAGGACCATTTTATTGTGATGTAAATTTGAGGATCTTAATCTAAATGAATTAATTATATTTTCGATTCCAAAGCTAAAAGGCTTCTCTCGTTAAAAATTCTAAAGTCTTAAGTCAGGCTCATTGTGATAGCAGCAAGCAAGGCCTGTCTACTACAAGGTATATGTTTAATGTTGCATTAGTGGAACATACTTATATATATATATATATATATATATATATATATATATATATGGTTAGTTCAGCTTTCTTTTGCTTACACAAAGGGCATCTTTATTTTACAAAGAAAGATACACTACACTACGCCTAATTGTAAAAGAGATCGCCACCTTTAGTAGCGCTTATAAAAACGCTACCCATTTTAATAACACGCTACACCATTAGTAGCGCTTTTACTTTAAAACGCTACCAATTAGGTAACACGCTAGACGCATCCCAGCGCTTTTTACTTAAAACGCTAGCAAATTAGAAAACACGCTAGACGGATCCCTAGCGCTTTTATTCAAAAACGCTAGCCAATTAGAAAACACGCTAGATAGATCCCTAGCGCTTTTTTTATAAAGCGCTAGCTATTTAGAAAACACTCTAGACAGATCCTCTAGCGCTTGTTTTCAAAACGCTAGCCAATTAGAAAACACGCTAGATAGATCCTCAGCGCTTTTTATAAAACGCTAGGTATTTAGTAAACACTCTGATGCATCCTCAGCGCTTTTATTCAAAACGCTAGGTATTTAGAAAACACGCTAGATAGATCCCCAGCGCTTTTAGAAAACGCTAGGTATGGTTAAATAATATTTTTTTGTTTCCCATTGAGCTACTTCCTTTCTCACCTAACACTCTCACCCGTAAACGCAAAATCACTCACCCGTAAACGCAAAACCCTAACACCCTAACTCAAATTAACATCATCTCTCTCAACAAAAATCATCTCTCTCGCTGAACATCATCTCTCTCACCTGCATAACATTGGTGAGTTTTTGTTCCTTGCTCTGCTTTCTTGTTAGATATTAATTATGGGTTCTAGTTTAGAAATATATTAGTTTTGTCACTTGTGCACACTAGACTCTTCTTCTTTTTTTTTTACCACTAGCCTCTTCTTGTTAAACATAAATTAATTATTTGGAAGACTATAATATGATATAGATATAGCTTGGGAAAATAAGGAGTGGATTTGAAAAAATTTTAAAAGAGGAATTTTTGTTTGTTTTTTTATATGAATTGATTCTTCATTATATTCGAATTGCTTGATGGGTCATATGTTAAAGTTCTCTTCTCGTGATTTTATTATAAATATAATTTGGAAATTATGGATAGAAATTGGATGTCCGCCAATCGTCCGTCCCAAGGAGTATATTACCGAGTGGATTATTTTGTGAAATTGTGGCCGTTGAACGCTTAGTGGACTTCTAGTGGTATGAAATGTCCTTGTTTAAGGTGTTGTTATGTAAAATCGCCATCGCAGAGGAGTTGGCACGACATTTAAAGGCTTAATGGAATTGATCAAAGTTACACTTGTTGGATAATGCACGGTGAGAAAAAGGTGAATCTTCAAATATGAATGATATTAGTAAGAGATATGCGCACACGGACACACCTAAACACATTCATTTGATGCGAACGAATTTGAAGAGATGGCAAAGGTGGTTGAAGAGGATCTTAATGATTGTCCCGAAATGTTTGAGAAGTTGATAACTCGATGCAGAGACACCATTGTATGCGGGTTGTAATGAATTCACAAAATTATTGGTCGTGATCAAGTTGTATAACTTGAAAACTCGCCACGGATGGACTGGATAAGAGCTTTACCGATTTACTCTCACTTCGAAAGAAATGTTGCCGAATGATAATGTGCTTCCTTCTCGGACGTATGATGCAAAGCAAATGTTGGGGTCTATTGGCTTGAACTATGAGAAGATACACGCTTGTCCGAATGATTGCATTTTATTTCTAATGAACATGCGTTGTTAAAGTCGTGTCCTAAATGTAATGCACCGCGTATAAGAAGAAAGAGTCCGCTCCACAAAAGGTGTTGTGGTATTTTCCTATAATTCCTCGATTTAGGCGCATGTATCGTAGTTCGTAAGATGCAAAACACTTGACATGGCATGAGGATGAAAGGATTAAAGATGGTATGCTACGACACCCTACAGATTCTCCGCAATGGAAAAAAATCAATATTGAGTATCCTAATTTCGGGATGACCCGAGAAACCTACGCCTTGCATTGTCTCTGGCGATGGATTTAACCCGCACGGTATCCAGAGTAGCTCCCACAAAGACATGGCCCGTGATTTTGGCGATTTATAACTTACCGCCGTGGCTTTCCATGAAACGCAAATATATGATGTCAGTTTTTGTTAATTTCTCGCCCAAACAACCAGAAATGATATTGATGTATACTTGGCTCCTTTAATTGAAGACTTGAAGCAAATGTGGGAGACTGGGTAGAGGTGTATGATGGGTTCGTAGAAGAAAGTTTCACCACGAGGGCTATGATCTTTGGCACAATTAACGACTTTCCCGCATACGGCAATCTATCTCTGTACAGAACAAAGTAGGCGTGCAGCATGCCCTATATGTGAAGATAACACAGATTGGATGTGGTTGGAACATGGTAAGAAGAATATCTATCTTGGTCATCGTAGATTTTTGCCATCAACTCATCACTATCGATTGTGGAGAAAGGCATTTGATGGGAATACAGAACACGTAGAGCTCCCCGCCTTTGACGGGCGAACAAGTATTTGAAAAGGTGGAAGATTTGAACATTAAATTTGGGAAGCCTTTTTGCAGAGAGATTGCCAAACGGGGTGGAAGAAAAGTCGATTTTCTTTGAGTTGCCATACTTTGGAAGTCATTATATGTAAGGCATTTCATTGATGTGATGCATGTTGAAAAGAATGTCTTCGAAAGTGTCATTGGTACCTTACTCAATATGCCGGGTAAGACTAAAGATACCATCAACTCAAGGTTGGATTTGGTTAGTATGGGTTTGAGACCTGAATTGGGTCCCAGAAAGAAGGGTACACGCACATATCTACCTCTCCTACACTTCATACTCTATCTAGAAAGGAGAAGACCGTCTTTTGTGAGTTTCTTCATGGAGTTAAAGTTCCGCAGGATACTCTTCAAATGTGGCGACTCTTGTATCGATTAAAGACCTCAAGTTAAAGTCTCTAAAGTCCCACGATTGTCATGTTCTCATGGAGAATTTGCTACCCATTGGTATACGATCCATTTTGCCTAAGAAAGTGCGCGACCTTAACCAAACTTTGTTTATTCTTTAAGGCGATTTGTAGTAGAGTGATTGACCACGAAAGTTGCCAACATTGCAAAGAGAAATTATCATCACTTTGTGTGAGCTTGAGATGTATTTCCCACCTTCCATTTTTGACATAATGATTCATCTAATAGTTCATCCGTTTAGAGAGACACAATTGTGTGGCCCATGTTACATGAGATGGATGTATCCGTTTGAGCGCTACATGAAGATATTAAAAGGATATGTGAAAAATCGATCACGACACTGAGGTTGTATTGTTGAGCGCTACATAGTTGAAGAGGCTATTGAGTTTTGCACTGCTATCTATCTAGTCTTGAATATTCTGTGGGACCGCCAAGGTCTCGCCATGCAGAAGGATTAGTAAAGGGATGACAGGAAATAAATTAGTGATGGTATCAAGGAAAGAACTAGAGCAAGCACACTTGTACGCTTCTTCACAATGATAGTGAGGTTGATTCATATGTTGCCAAGCACAAGGAGATTCTTAAGAGTCAATTCCTGAAAGAAGCAAGTTTGGTTAGCAAAAGAACACAATAGGAGTTTCATAGTGTGGCTAAAACATCACATTGATGGTGAGTGTGTTTCGAATCCTACTTCGATTTCAAAAAGATTGAGATGGTTAGCAAAAGGTCCAAATATACATGTCTTCTCTTACAACAGCTATCTAATGAACGAGTGCACTTTCTATACAAAAGAACAAGATGATCGTGAGTAAAATGCAAAATAGTGGGGTGACTCTTGTAGCTCATTCTATGCATGCATCCAAAGTACAAAGATAGAAATCCCATATATGCGAATATGTCTTACTTTGGCTTCATTGAACACATATGGGAGTTGGATTACAATATGTTTCAGGAGCCTGTGTTCAAATGTGAATGGGTTGACAATAATACTGGTTTACAGATTGATGAATTAGGGTTCATGCGAGTGAATTTCAACAAGTTAGGATATAAAGATGAACCTTTTATTTTAGCATCGCAAGCTCAACAAGTGTTTTATGTCACTGATCCAGTTAATATCAATTGGTCTATTGTTCTATTGATCGACAAAAATTTGTGTATAACAACGATGATGATGAAGCACCCGATGATGTTGGTGTTGAGGACGACCCGCTTCTTCGTAACATCGTAACCAATAATAGGGAAAAATACTTCTATAGAGGATGTTGTATATTTTAGAAAAGATCATAATGATGGAATTTTTATTCGCTTCTAAAAAAATACCAAGACGCGAATTGCAAACAAAATTTTATCTAGGAAAAGGAAAAGGTAATATAGACTTAATGATTTCTCGTTATTTTTATTAATAGATAATTATTATATTGTTTTTGTAAATTTAACAATAACATGGATTATGTTATATTGCAGTCGATGGCATCACTTAGTGATCATGAGATCTAGTGGTCAAGATGTAGTCATTTATGTTATATATGGTATAGCTTTAATTTGTAGCTACTTTTGAGTTTCATAATGTAAGTTACTTATGATGTTGTATGATTTGTAAACAAAAATATCTATTAATAGGTTGAATTTTGTGTGTATCTATATATTGATTGTAATGATATTGGCTGAATTTTGTTGGAATGATATTTGATGAATTTTGCTGGAAGGGAATGAATTAATAGGTTGTAATTAAAAGGAGAATAAACAAAAATAAAAAAATAATTAAAAAAATCAGTCAATAGGTAGCGCTTTTAGAGTGAAAACGCTAGAAATGAAGTTAAAAATTATTCAATACCTAGCGCTTTAAAGTTAAAACGCTAGGAATTGTAAAGAGGAGCTAGAGGATCCCTAGCGCTTTAAAGAAAACGCTAGGAATGCTAATAAAAGGTGCTATAGCATCCCTAGCGCTTTACATAAAACGCTAGGAATGCTAGTAAAGGTGCTATAGCATCCCTAGCGCTTTTACGTAAAACGCTAGGAATGCTATAGCACCTTTACTAGCATTCCTAGCGCTTTACGTAAAACGCCAGGAATGGTAAACACGCTAGTTGATCCCTAGCGTTTTTACACAAAACGCTAGGAATGCTAGTAAAGGTGCTATAGCATCCCTAGCGCTTTTACGTAAAAACGCTAGGAATGCTATAGCACCTTTACTAGCATTCCTAGCGCTTTACGTAAAACGCTAGGAATGGGTAAACACGCCGCTAGTTGATCCCTAGCGCTTTATGTAAAAACGCTAGGAATGCTATTAAAATTTTTACAAGCGCGCCTCTCATCTCCTCACACACTCACGCATAACCCGTAACTCATCTACCTAACTTTTCTCCACGAACAACCCGTAACTCATCTTCGCTCATCTTCGCTCATCGTACTTCTTCGCTCATCTTCGCTCATCACCGCTTGCACATTTCGCTTCATCTCCACGCACAACCTCGTTACCCATTTCGCTCATCTCCACGCACAACCTGGTTACCCATTTCGCTCATCTCCACGCACATTTCGTGTATGGATTTTCTTTTTCTCCCGATTGTATTGTACATAGATTGCCACCGCTTGCATGTTAGTTATAACAATGTTCTCATTATTGGCATTTTGAACAAAAGATTTGATACTAGTCTGTACATGGCTTCTAGGTTACTCTTACTCTAAGTTTACTCTAGGTTACTTAGTGCATGTTAGTTATAACAATGTTCATTATTGGCATTTTGAACAAAAGATGAACTCTTGATACTAGTCCGTACATGGCTTCTAGGTTACTCTTACTCTAGGTTTACTCTAGGTTACTTAGTGCATGTTAGTTATAACAATGTTCTCATTATTGGCATTTTGAACAAAAGATGAACTCTTGATACTAGTCTGTACATGGCTTCTAGGTTACTCTAGGTTTACTCTATGTATGTTTACTCTAGGTTACTTAGTGCATGGCTTTGATCACATTACTTTGTGCATGGCTTCTTCTATATTTTGTTAAGTGTTTGTTGGTTCTAAACAATTAGAAAGCTAAAACTCACTGAGTCTTATTCATTTGGGTGATTGCAAGTCGATGGCATCACATAGTGATCACGATAGTAGTCGTGGTGGTGATGGGGTGATAGAAACACAAAGAAGTTCACTCCCGAGGAATTACATCGAAAAAGAATATCGTCAATCGGATAAGTAAAGGACACGAGAAATATAAGGTAAGTTAATTACTAATTATTAATGTTGTTCTCTACCTTTCCAAGTTATCTAATTATTTAATGATTTAATTATTTAAGGTCCGATGGAGTGTTAAAGGTTTGCCAATTGGAGACAACGGCACAAATTTAATTAGCTTTATTGGTACTAAGGTGAAGCAAATCTTTCCAATTTCAATTAAAAGTTGGAATGAGAAAGATAATCGAGTTTTGCCTAAACCGAAAGATGATTTTTGGGACTTAATACAGTATATAATTTTAGACCTCTTTAATAATCTTATTTAGTGATTTTTAGTTATATTTATTTAATCCATTTTTATGTATAACTAGAAACACTTTGATGTCGATGAGTCCCGAAGAGATTGGATAATCAAGGAAGCGGAAGGTTGCATAGGGCTTACGTAATCGATGTGGGGAAAAAGTATTCAAACGCCCCGATGGGACCATCGGACAGAGCCTCCAAAGATCAGATGCCTAATTATAACTAAGGAGGAATGGACCAAATTTGTAGATATACGCACTCACAGATCCGCAGATTTCCCGGTTAGTATATTAATTATTTAACTTATATATATATTTCACAAGTAGATATCATTCATTAATGTATACTTATCTTTTTAAATAGAAAAAGAAAAGAGAATAAAGAAAGAGCTTCTAATCCCGAGTACCCTTATAGAGGAGGTTCTAGTGGATATCAAATTCTCGAAGAAAGATTGGTAAGACACAATTAGTTTAATTTATTATGATTTAATGAATCTTTTAATTTACAGCTTGATTAACAATTATTAAACTTAAATAGTTATTGGAAGAGGGGAAAGATCCAACTCAAGAATCCTTTGATCGCATTTATTGTCCGTTAGAGGCCCGACAAAACAAGGATGGGGAGATTGTGGATCCGAAAACTAAGGAGGTCAAGGACAAAATTGTAAGTATTCCAAAATTCATGAAAAATTGCAAGTTGGAATTTGTGTCCGACTATATTTTTTTAATCCGTTACTCGATTTTTTTTGACATGTGAACATATTTTTTATTGTCGATTAAATTTCGTTGACACTTGTTTATTATTTCTATCCGTTACTCGATTTTTTTTGACACGTGAACATATTTTTATTGTCGATTAAATTTCGTTGACACTTGTTTATTATTTCTATCCGTTACTCGATTTTTTTGACACGTGGACATATTTTTTATTGTCGATTAAATTTCTTTGACACTTGTTTATTATTTTTATCCGTTACTCGATTTTTTTTGACACGTGGACATATTTTTTATTCTCGATTAAATTTCTTTGACACTTGTTTATTATTTTTATCCGTTACTCGATTTTTTTTTGACACGTGGACATATTTTTTATTGTCGATTAAATTTCACTTGACACTTGTTTATTAATTTTATCCGTTATTTATGTTTGTGCATCGCTAAAGCATATCACAATCAGATCACAAGGAGATTTAACAGATTGTGATGGTCACCAAGATGTCCTTGCTCGTGCCTTGGGAAGGGAAGAGAGACAGGGTCGGATTAGAGGTTATGGATATGGGATTCCTCCGACAACCGTGTTTGGGCCAAAGAAGAGCCAAAGCAAGGGTGCGGGGGATTGTAAAGTCATGGCGGAAAAGTATGACGAGCTATCCAAGAATGTTGTTTGTGCTAATGGAAGAGAGACAGATGTTTAAGCGACTCTTGGCACAAAGGATTGGTGCACCATCCCCGCTCTGCACCACCCCTCTGAACCTATTGAGCTCGCCGCACTTCCATAGCGCCCCGAGATAGCCGCACCATCCCTTCAACACAATTATTTAACAAAACTCGACTGCTTTTTTGTACATATGTATTTGATAAAATTATCATGTATATTTATTTTTCTTTATAATTGATTTAGGATAATCGTGAATGTGAGCTATATATTGCAAACCCACATCGAAAGGTTGCAAAGTGGGTTTGATATGTAACCAATTGAGTGCCACATCGCACAATCGTGCCATGCCCAAAACCATTTGAGAGTTAGGGTAGACTATTCAATAGAGGGTCTGCACCATTGCCTGCTCCAATTGCTAATGCGGATATATTTCATCGTGGATCAAGCACTTAGTACTTTTGTGGCATGGCCCAACAACTTGTCGTTGTAAGTGACAATATTTTTGTTAATAATTAAATGACTATAATGTGTGTTAACTAACTAGCTAATTAATCATTTTTTTAATATATACTAGGTACCCCATGTGTCCCGACCTTCCCCTTCCATGAAAGTGTCCCAACCTTCCCCTTCCACTACCAAACTCTCCCGACCATCTTCTATACACTGCCAATTCAACATGTTGGTCAATTTCCCAATGATGAATTCCAGAACTACATCGATTCTCTAAAGGTCCACATTCAAAAAATGAACCAGGACGACCAAATTTTTTTACCGCCCGATTACATTGTGGGCCTGGAACAGTTGGTAATGATCAACATCGAGGATATGAAAGCTATAGTTGAGATGGATTGGGCCACTGCCACTGATATCAGAGTATACCAGAGGTATGTATTAAATTATTTGTACACAATAGTTGTTTATATTAGAGTATATATTAGAGTATATATATGAGGATCTGAAAGTTGTATATATATTATTTATAGGTTTTTGTACAATCGTCTTCTGTCCTTCTCAACTGGACACGTAAGTATTTCTTCTTGTGTCCGGCTTGTATAGTTGTGTTTCATAAAGGTAACACAGAGGGAACGACACGGCTATAAAGAGTGAAGTACAAAGTTATATCCATTCACGCTTCATGGAAGCCAAGCATTTGAAGGGCGACTTTTTATTTTTGGCACCACTCAATAATGGGTGAGAAATTTAGTCTTCAATCACTTGTTTAATTATTTTGAGGATTGTATTATAGTGTAAATTAATGTGTACTCATTCGTTTCTTCATTTACTTGCAGCAACATTGGGTACTCTTTGCAATAAACCCTAAGCAAAATGTTGTCTATTATCCGGATTCACTTCAAGGCCATTACAACGCTCACGAAGACTTCAGAGAATCGGTTGAGAGGTGTGTATGTGTAACCCTCTCATTTTAATTTGTATAATTTAATATATGTATTTTGTTCAACTTAACGTTATATATATATATGTATGACGTTACAGTGCTTTGAAAGAATACTTGGGATTATCTACGAGTAAAACAAGATGGCTACCCATAACTGTAAGCTTTTTAAGAATCATTCTTATAATTTTAATTGATTTTTTGGTCATAAAAATGTGACAATTAAGTTATAATTAATCTTTTGCTTTGTAGTGTCCTAAACAACCAAATAGCAATGATTGTGGGTACTATGTTATGAGGTATATGAAAGAGATTATCACTCATGACAAAGTAGCAATCCCAACCAAGGTAACTACTTAGATTTATTTTTTATATTGATATTATAATACTTACTCACATTTAATAAACATTTTAATTCTAATTTTATTTCATTTTTTTTCAAGATTTTCCCACTTCAAAAAATCCAGAATTACTCAACAACAACTTACAGTGTAAGGGGGAGTGGTGCCATTATGTTTCTAGCTTTTTGTAGCAAGTTTTGAGATTCATAATAGTTTAGTTATTATTTATGTTGTATATATTGGATTTATATTATGTTGTAAGTACTTCTTAGAATGATATATATTGGATTGGAAATATTATTTGATGAATTTTGTTGATCGAATTTTGTTTGAATGATATATTGGATTGGAATGTATTTTCTGAATTTGTTGAAAAGGGAATGAATTTATAGGTTGTAATTAAAATGGAGAACAAACCAAAATAAAAAAATATTTAAAAAAATTCAGTCAATAGGTAGCGCTTTTAGAGTGAAAACGCTAGAAATGAAGTTAAAAATTCATTCAATACCTAGCGTTTTAAAGTTAAAACGCTAGGAATTGTAAAGAGGAGCTAGAGGATCCCTAGCGCTTTCTGAAAAACGCTAGGAATGCTAATAAAGGTGCTATAGCATCCCTAGCGCTTTTATAAAACGCTAGGAATGCTATAACATCCCTAGCGCTTTATATAAAACGCTAGGAATGCTAGTAAAAGGGTGTTATAGCATCCCTAGCGCTTTTATAAAACGCTAGGTATGGTAGTAAAAAGGGCTATAGTATCCTAGCGTTTTAATTTAAAACGCTAGGAATGGTAGTAAAAAAGGAGTTATGGGATCCCTAGCGCTTTTATTTAAAACGCTAGGAATGGTAGTAAAATGAGCTATGGGATCCCTAGCGCTTTCTGAAAACGCCAGGAATTGTAAAAAGGCGCTGGTCAATGGCTAGCGTTTTATATAAAACGCCACGTATGTCTAAAACACGCTGGTAAATGGCTAGCGTTTCTTAAACGCTACTAATGGGGTGTACGATTAGTAGCGCCACTTTCTCTAGCGCTTTAAAACGCTACCAATGCCCAAAAACACGCTGATAAACCTTGTACGCTGGCGTAGTGGTTCTTCATTCAACCGCAGAATATGCAGAGGATATAATAGCGCAAACCGGACTAAAGAAGCCCTCAGACGTTAGAAGGCATAGATTAAGCATCATATACATAGAGAAGGAAGAATTGGTTTTTTGTTGCCAACAAATTGGTTGGACTATTTGTTTATTCCAAGTTGCTTTTATGCTTTACTATTATTTTGTGGACTAAGTCTTAATGGAGATTTGACTATAATTTGACTATAGGATGTGTCTGCAATACTGAGTACCGAAGATCATAGTGAATTAATGCAAAGTGTTGCCAATAAAACCTCTTCTCAGTTTTTTCATCTTCCATCTGTTCCATATATAGATATCACTATTAAATAGTATTTTGGATATATGGTTTAATTTTTTTTTTTGTTTTTTTTTTAAAATTTGCGACGGATTTGCCACGGAACTTTGCGACGGATTTGCCACGGAACTTTGCGACGGATTAGCGACGGAAATATTTGCCACGGAAAAGTCCGTGGCAAACGATTTATGACGGCGTTTTTGCCACCATTTTTGGTCCATAGCAAAATCCGTGGCAAATGGTGTTTTGCCACGGAAATTTGTACATTTGCCACGAAATGTCCGTGGCAAATCAACGATTTTCTTGTAGTGTATTTGATGTAGTTAAGTTCTGGTTCCCTTCCAACTTAGACTATGTCTCCCCCTCTCCGTCATGATATTTATTTTTCTCACAGGCAATTTTGTTCATGTATGTTTAGGTGTTTTGTTTAATTGCGACAACCGATTCCACGCGTTTACAGTTTTGCCTGGACTTGCTTTGGGCGATTAAGGATGAGCTAGGCGTTGTTCCTTCAAGGCCGTGTCTTGATTTTCTTCTAAGTGCTTGTGCGAATGCGGGAGATTTGAATAATGCTCGTTTGATTTGGAGAGAATACGAGGTTGCTGGATTTCCTTACAATGTATTGAGTTACTTAAGGTGAGTTGTAAGCTTTTTCCTTCCGTTTCAATAGTTATTTCCCTTCTCTCATAGTTATGGTTATTTATTTGGTTATTTTGCATGGTTGTAGGATGTATCAGACACTTTTGGCATCAGGAGGTAACAGATCTGCTGACTTTATACTCAAGAAAATTTCAAAAGATGATGCTGAGGTTTGTTCTGTCATCTTAGCGTGTCAAAAAACTTACGGTGATAATATCAAGTCTGTAGTAAGAAAACAGAAGACAAAGAAAGGCAAGAAAAAGAAAAAAAAGAGTGTCTGAAGAGCCCTTCATCTGTATTGAACCCACCACCCTCCCTAAAAAGATAGCAATGTAGAATAGTTTTTTTTTTGACGCAACAATGTAGAATAGTTGAGAGTTAATTCATTATTTTAAGTTTATAACAATGTCAAATTATTTACTAGTATTTTGCAATTATTGTTTACTATCTACTGTTGATACCAAATTGGATATGAAAATTGTACTTATTTACTAAAGTTTAAAATCTTGATGAATATGTAGTTTATACCATTTAATTGTATGAGTTAATATTGCAATTATAAATGATTTGGATAAATGTGGTTTTATAAGGATTTGGATAAATGATTTAATTTTTTTTATATTTGCCACGGATTTGCGACGGGTTTGCCACAGAATTTTGCGACGACTTTGCGACGGATTTGCGACGAAGGGATTTGCGACGGGGAATTTCGTGGCAAACGGTTTGCGACGAGCGTTTTTGCCACCATTTTTTGTCCGTCGCAAATCCGTGGCAAATGCAATTTTGCCAAAGAAATTTGTGCATTTGCGACGGAAATGTCTGTGGCAAAACACTGATTTTCTTGTAGTGATATAAATGAAGGTCAATACAATGCATTGTTGTTAGATTAATCATCCTTAACTAAATAGATTGATATGTTGATTACATAATCTTGGTCACTACTTGTAAGACTTGTTCTGAACATGTTTCTCAGTTAGTTAAAGCTCATACTTAAAAGTCTGCTATCATTGTTTTGATTCGTATCGGTGTACTAGTTGAGATGACAAATCTGTTGGATTTGTTCACTTAGGGGATACTGAACCACTTGAAGTTATTTCATAAGTGCTATGACTTGTGTCAGACTTATGTTATTTTCTTTGCAGCCATTGTTTCCTAGAGAGGATGGGGTTGATCAGTTGTTAGAGATAATTAAGGTAAAATTTCTTGTGTTTATCTTGAAAGTTGCTTTCATTGGTTTTTGGTTCTTCAATCTGAGTGTAATTATGTACTTTATATTTCTTATCTTGAAATTTGATATTCGTTGCAGGTTTAACTAAGAAACTGTTCATAATCAAAGCAAGGGTGTATGCTAGTTCTAGAAAAGAATGTGCCAAAGTTTGAAATGTATATCATCAAAAAAAATTGAAACAGAAGGATGCAAATAAAAGTATGATTTCTCAGAAAAATTGTTCTGATTGTACTGATATATGTCTCCCGTTTTTTTAGAGTTTGATTTGGATACTTTTAAGTTAGCTAGGTAGTTTTGGTTCAAATAGCTAGTTTTGGACAAATTAATTAGATGATGTAACTTGTTAGCTATTTTGTTTTGGTTCATCTTATGTTGACATATTAGTGCATTTGGATATAGAGAGTTTGTTTCGGTTATGTATTGTAATTTGTTAGCTAATGAATTTGATTGGATTGTATTAATTTGCATATGACTAGGTAAATTGTAGATATAAAAGGAAAATACACAAAACAGAAAAAAAAAATTTAAAAAAAATATAGGCAATGGGTAGCGCTTTTTAGGAAGCGCTGCCTATCTGAGAACGTGTTCGGGCAATGTGTAGCGCTTTTTAGGAAGCGCTGCCTATCTGAGGACGTGTTTGGGCAATGGGTGGCGCTTTTTAGGAAGCGCTGCCTATCTGAGGACGTGTTTGGGCAATGGGTGGGGCTTTTTAGGAAGCGCTGCCTATTTGAGGACGTGTTTGGGCAATGGGTGGCGCTTTTTAGGAAGCGCTGCCTATCTGAGGACGTGTTTGGGCAATGGGTGGCGCTTTTTAGGGACCGCTGCCCATTGTTGGAGTGGAATCACCAACGCGCCACGCGTTCAAAGAATACTCAAAGCGCTGCTATGGATGAAAAAAAGCGTTGCCTATATACTAATTCTGTTGTAGTGGTTCTTAAAACAAACCAAACAAGTCTCTATCAAGTTTGTGAAAAACCTCAAAACAATTGTGATAAAACACACATGAAAGTTATCATTCAAGAGGCCAACAAAGACAAGAGAAACTTCTAAGACAAACCAATGAATTTAAATGACAAGAAAGAGGAAGAAGAAAAAACTAGGCAAAGGAAGACACCTCAAAAGACCAACAATGACACAACTCAAGAAAAAATTTAATTAAATGACTAAGTGGCTCAAATATGTGGAAGCTAAAGTACTAAAAGGAACTTGCAATGTCTAGTAGAAGCAAAAAAATGCAAAAAATGATTGATGTATTGTACAATTCTGGATTTTTTTTTCTATTTTTTTTCTTGTAAAATGTCTTTTTTCACTAAGTGCTTTTATGAGAATCACTTTTTCACAGCACTTGTATTTTATATTTTATTTTTTGCTTTTTTTTTTTTATTTTTTCTAATCAATTTAGGCTTCTGAATTTCATGTTAGATAAATGATCTAACCAAGTGATTTCTTGAATCAAAATAGGAAAGAAGACTAAAAGATAAAAGGGAAAAGAAACGTACAAACGGATTACGCAAGAAGATGGAGAAATCGCCACATCCAAGAGGATGATAAGATCAAGGTAGAATCACCATAAGAGTAAGAGGCTCTTGATAAGACTCAAATTTGGTTCTAAGAAGAACCCTAGAGAACCACTATCTAATCTCACAATTCTATTTCATCAAAAGCTCTGAAATAAACTTACATAAGTTGCTTAAATACCTAGGGTTGTGCCTAAACTACACACCTTGCACACCATGGTGCCTAGGCCAAAGTGCATACACACAAATACCAAAATACTCTAATGTCAATCATAAATAAAACATAATCCTAATTAAACTATAATTATTACATCTTAAAAATAAATAAAAAAAGAAAGTTCATCTTAATTTTAATAAACTTTGACTTCCTTGACGCTCTTGTATGGATTCTCTATATAATCCCAATTTACATAAGGTGTTCTCTGTGGGAATTAATAAACTTAAGATGAACTTTGGGGAATTAATAAACTTAAGATGAACACCTTAAAAAAAGCACTACCGGAAACAATCAAAGTTCATCTTAAGTTTATTTTCATAAAGTGTGGCGATTTCTCTATCTTCTTGCCTAATCCGTTTATTAATTTCCTATAAGGAATCAAAGTTCATCTTAAGTTTATTAATTCCCTATATAATCATAATATATAGGGAATTCTCTGTATGGGTCCCCATTAATATGGATTCCCTATATAATCCCAATTTACATAAGGTGTTCTCTGTGGGAATTAATAAACTTAAGATGAACTTTGATTCCCTATATAATCCCAATTTTTTTTACCCCCACGTATATACGATTGATATCATACTGTTATTTCTAGAATTAGGTTAAATAACTAATAGGATAAGAGAAGGGAATAAGATTACCATTAATATCTCTCTATGATTAGTAACCTATAGCATAGGCTGTTTTATTTGAGCAACGTATTCTGGGTTCTTTTGTTTTTTACTTTTTTTCCGCACCAAAGAGTTACCTTCTATAGTATTGTAATTCATACAAAAAGAAGACAAATTTTCATACTCAATGCCCATAAATAAAGCATAACCAACTTAGTAAATAAAACGTTCATTGAGTCCAATGAATACTTTGTTCAACTAGTTTAATTCATGAAATTTTCTAACCAACCTTTCACCAAAGATTGAAAAGAACATTATATAATTTATGCCATATCTAAACCTGAAAGACAAACCTATTCAAATCCTTTCGATCAAATTTTGTGTATGATGATTCTGAATATGCATTTTGATGAAATTTTCAAACTAACCTTTCACCAAAGATTGAAATGAATATTATATAATTTATGTCATATCTAAACCCTAAACACAAACCTATTCAAATCCTTTAGGTTAAGTTTTGTGTATTATGGTTCCAAATATGCATTTCGATGGCATGATTTATGCTAATTTAATTTATCAGATATAATAATATTAAAAATAACATCACACATAATCATTTCAAATAGGTTATAAGTTGGCACAAGTAATATAGTTAAAGTTTAAACATAAAGGTTTCTAATTATTTTATTGGGCTAAAGTTTGCCAAACTGCTAAATAGATACTGAAAGGAAAAGAAGATTGTTTAATAGTTTTTATAAAAGCAACACAAATGCTCTAGTGCTTGCTGACTTCATTCACCCCTAGTTGCATCCTGATGTTCACTGTAATATGAGAAGATAAAGATCTCAAAATTGACATGCACATAAGAAAAAAGGAAAAATAAAATCCTATAGTGCACAGATGTATCATAAAAGTCCATGAATACAGTTATTTTATTAACCTCTTACCTTCATATGGTAAGGCTGAGGAAACACTTGGTCCTATATAAAATAAATAAAATATATTCAATTAATTTCACCAAAATATATCAAATTTAATAATTATAAGAACACTAATTAATTTTCTCCTAAATAAAATTTAAAATAAAAAAAGAGGTGCAATATATAAAATACAATACTTACATTATTTCCCATATTCATCATGGGATTTCCAATAGAACCAACAACATGAGGCTGGTATGTTGCAATTTGGTTCTGTATGATATATACAAAAGGAGATTCCATTAGATCACCCAAATTAACTATATAACAAATCAATGAGTAACAAATCAATTAGTTACTTACATTTTCCATATTCAACACGGGATTTTCTATAAAACCAGTAGCATGAGGCAAGACGATTTGGTTTCCAACACTATGTGGGTTCACTGCCACTTGATTCTGTGTGAAGTATACAAAAGGAGATTCCATTAATTCAAACCAAATTAGTTAACAAAGTTATAAGTGAGAATAACAAATTTTTATAAATATATGAATTTAACAGAAGAAAGTGAGTTCCATTATATATATATAAAATTTGATTCATACATAAGGACTAAAAAAATTTAATACTTACAATTCCTATATTCATCATTGAATTTCCCATAAAACTAGCAGTATGAGGCAGAGCATATTGGTTTCCAACAAAATTTCCAGCATTCAGTTGGTTTCCTTCAACATAGTTTCTAGCATTCAGTTGAGTTCCTTGAGCGAAGTTTCCAGCATTATCATCCTGCTATAATAATAACATCATCATTTTCAATTTAAGCGTATTCTGAATTTAGTTAAAACGCTTGAAAAAATGTGCAAGCTTGTTGCGACAGCGGAAAATGTATCTTTTGCTCATTGTAATTGAAAGAGTAAAAGATGAAGAAGAAGAAGAGACCTTATTATATTGTTGACCAACTCCAATGATAAAATCAAAGATATCATTTTCAAAAATGGCCTTGGCGATATCAGAAGAATTTAGAGTACGCTTATTGGCATCTTGACAATTCATCAATGAGCGACATATGAGCTCTTGAATGAAAAACTCACATGATTTTCCCAGCACCGTAGGCGAATCCGCACTAACCATCTGCTCAATTATCACACATTTGATCATCAAGAACTGTTTGCACGATGTAAGCAATTGAAACTAACAATTTTCTTTCCCCTAACTAATTAACTACTAATATCTGCTTATAAAAAAACAAGAATAGTTTGCACGATTTTAACTAATAGCATTCGAGTAATGAAAAATAAATGCATAAATTAAGATTAAAATGAAGAGAATGGCCTATAACATGGAAACAAAATTTAAAATGATTCAAATTTAAACATTCAGTTCCAATAATATTGGGATGTGAATGAATACACTATTTTCTTCTCTAGGTTGGCTAAAATGATTAAAATTTAAAATGATTCAAATTTAAACATATCTTTTCCATAAAAACAATAACAATGAATTTTTTTATTCCAGTTGCTAGGTTGGCTAACTTATTCTTTTACTGTTATAATAAACACATAGTAAATTAAAAGGTTTGACTTTTCTAAAGTAGAGATTTACTCTTAACAGTAAAGTAAATCTATACTTGTTATTAATTAAAAGTTATTTTGTTAAATTTTAAATCATTTCATAATTTATTTATAGCGCAAGTGGTTTTCATGGTAAATATCAAGGTACTGAATTATATTCATAAGGGTACAAAAATATCAACAAAAAGTAATGAGAAACACACTGTGAGATAATAAATATGAAAAATCTCACCTCAGCATCAATTTTCATGATCTTTCTAACTCGTGAAGGTGGCAACAGACTCGTAACTCCTGCTAATTACACCACAAAGAAATATATCATTGAATGGAGTTCCAAAATGAAACCAATATATAGTTTATTTGTATCAAATGTAATTGTTTTGTCAAAAAAAATATCAAAGGTACTTGTTGAGAAATTTAAAACTAAAAAGTGCGATAATATTTATAACACTAACTCAAATTACAAAGGAATAGATGATAAATCTACTTGAAACATTTGATGAAAATAAAGAACCTTCGTCAAGTTGAACGTTAATCTGACTTTCCCAAAAAAGTTGGAGTCTCTTCTTATACGCCTGCATGAGAAACAAAAGAAAATCAAATTTGAACACTATTAGAGTTCAAAAAACAGAAGGAGGGAGGGAGAGAGAGGATTACTTAGATCTCTGCTTAATTTAGTCGGAAATCAAAGATATTTTTATAAAAAAATACATAAATATAGCATGTAGATTAGATAACTTTCTTATTCTTCAAGATATTTCAACAAGCATGGTGACATTAATCTTCAGATTTTTTTCCAAAAATTTATTCGCATTTTACTCAGTTAAAAAACAAGTCCAGCTAAAAGACTTGAAAGACAAATCGGCCAAATGCAATAAAGACGAAGAGCGATACAAAATATTGCTGCAAAAGATAAAAACTCACATAGTACAAGCTAGTAAAGATAGAGTTTTATGGCTCAAAAAATTTGATAATAAAAACACCTATAAATTTTTATTTTCACTTAATACAAGTGATCAAATTTCTTTTGATTACAAGTCTATTGATCTAATTTAGATGTTACAACAAACTATTTTTGACCCTGTGGTTGTGGATGGTTTTGTTTCAAATTTTTTGAATATTTTTAGGCCACACTTTACGATTTGCTTAGGTCTCGACTGGTGTTGGGCCAACGATACTCTAAACGATACATACATACATAAACATGATCGGGTTGGAATTAACTTAGCCTAGACTTTGGTGGATGCTCTGGTTGAATTTTTTTAGAGTTAAACCCTGATGTGAGGTAAACATTATAGCCGAGGTAGGCCATATATAAATACATTTGGGATGAGTCTGATTATGTTTCAATAGTAAAAAAAGTTGATATTATTTTTCGACTATAATTTTTGTTGCTATTTTAAAAAATAAGTAGTGAGTTTGGATTAATCTATATATCTAGGTAGCAATAAGGGTTGGTTTGGTAATTGGGCTCGGATTCCACCCCACGTTCTTAGGTTCAAATATTGGCTATGGTAAAAACTCTGTTAGGAGGGGAGAACCAGACGGACAGGCAAAGCCGAGTATACATGTAGCCTGTCAGGTTTCCTGACATAGATTAATCACCAGCAAAGCCGATGGATACTATACACCAATAACATAGTAACCAAAAAAATTCCTTTCTATTTCTTGTAGTCAATTTATATTGCTTTTGTATTATCATTATATTTCTATTACTTGAGTAGTCCCTTTGACCCCCACCTACACTTTGGAATATCTTTCTGGGGTTTTGGATCCTCTACAGTTACCTTATATTCACCCCTCTACATCTCGCTACTTGTTTCTCTTTTCTCACATCCCCCACCTCTCGATCTTCTCTCTTTTTCACCTTTATTTTGTTGTCGTAGATAACGCACAACATCAAACGATCCAAGCACATATTTTCGATCATCCCTGTATCTCTAAACCAACTATCAAAATATTTATGATGATAATAGATATGACATTTACATTCCAAAAATTTCCGCATTTATAGAAAATATTGAACATATATCCACATGGTATATAATAGTGTGTTAAAACTTGAATCAGACATCAAATTATCGAGAACCTTGGGTAATGATTCAATTTCTTAAAATCACTTGCACTAGAGATCAAATTTACCAAATAATCGTAAATAGGGTTTAGTCGGTTGCATGTCTGATCCAAATCCGATTCAATTTTTAAAGCAAAACTACTCTGTCGGTGTATAAAATAAATATTTCCTGTCAAACCTTCTTCCGAACAAAATAAAATTATTAATCTCATTTTTTTTATTAAAACATAAATAAAGCATAGATTATTTGTAGGAAGATCATGAGTATCGGCGATTCAAGATTGTAATTGGATTTCAAAGAACAATCATTTTACCTGTTTGTTTTCTTGATCACGAGGCATCATATAAGGGGGCATCATCGACATGGAATCAAGCAGTTGATTTGTTGAAAGAAAATTGCTATTGAAATTATTTGTCATTTTTTGAAACTTCATTGTGTCTTCTGTGAAGAGAGATGCTCTTTAAATAAGCCTAAACCCTAACCTTTTGTCTCGTAGAAATTTATTAATTACTTTTTTGAATGGGTATTAATTAAAGTTAATGATAAAAAACTTGGACTATATAATAAGTATTATCAGAATTTCGAAAAGTGCATGTGCATTAATATATGATAAATGAAAGTAAATATTCTAGTATTGATAATTAATTTTTGTCGTATTGCAATCAATTGTTTCAAAATATTAATAATAAGTTTTAATTGAATTTTTATTTTCCAACTTTTTTAGTTTGACGATTTTGATCTTTCTATTTCATTTATGTCAATTTTGGTATCTCAATTTTCTCGATATGGCGATTTTAGTCCTCATACTTTTTAATTGTACTTTTTGCTCCTCAAAATCAAATATTTTATGCACTTTTCATCACCAAAATTTTTAGATTTAGAGAAAGTGGGGGACCAATAGTGCACAGTCCATGATATTTCAGAACCAAAATTACAATTAAAACACATAGGGACCAATATCACCAACTTGAGAAAATTGGGAGTTGATCAAAATCGTCAAACATGAAATAGAGGGACCAAAATCGCTAAACTTAAAAAGTTGTGGGACCAAATTAATATATATATATATATATATATATATATATATATATATATATATATATATATATATATATATACTAGTATAATTTATAATTTCTGCACAAAGACTGTGTTTAAATTCATTTTGTTTAGATACAGTAAGGTAATTACTTCAACTATTTTAAATATTTATATAATAGTAGGAAATTAAATTTAGATTTATATATATATATATATAAAATAAAATTATATATTACAATTTCAATTGGGATGTGGGGTTTTGTCCAGAAAATGATTTTGTTTCTTGTCTTATAATGTTCTGTAATAATTAAATGAAGGAAAATTAATATAAAAGTATTCAAACAAAGTACTCAAACGAAAATTGAGTACCCCCTCCCTTATATATATATATATACACACACACACACACTACATCCGTCTCATTTTACAACTAGTTTTAGGGTATTTTTTTTTGGTACCCCCTCCCTTATCTCTCCCACCCCCATAACAAGGTTAAACCCAAAAATTCCCCTGCATTTTTTATAAAAATCACCTCAGATCAACCACTTTTTATGGTTCCCGAATTTATTGTCAAAGATTGGTAAATCCGGTGCAGTAATGGGAGATTTCCGGATTTACTGCTAAAAATTGTAAATCCGGTTCAGTAAATTACTAACCGAATTTAAATAGTTTCGAGGTAAATCCGGATTTTGTTTGTTTATTTTCTCGGAAATACTATATTTAACGGTAAATCCGGTTCGTAATACCTTTAAATTTGGTAAATCCGGAGGGGGTATTTAGGATTCCCGGATTTACCAAAAACTCAGGTAAATCCGGTTCACAATTGTGAACCGAATTTACCTCACTTGTGAGGTAATTCCGAAATTCTTTTCGGATTGACCTATAAATTCGGTAACCTCACTTGTGAAATGTGATTTTTGTAAGTTTTCAAGGGTATTTTTGTCCGTTATGGTAATTATGAGGGTCTGGGAGAGAAGAAGGGGGGTGAAAAAAAAAACCCTAGTTTTAACATAATCAATTTGCCCCAAATTGATTGTTGTTTTACCTTTTCAATAAAGCATTTAATATTCTATTCCACTCATGCCTTCTTAATTATAACAATTAATACACACACACACACACTACATGTCTACATCTGTCTCATTTTACAAGTAGTTTTAGCTTAATCAGTTTGTCTCAAATTGATTGTTGTTTTACCTTTTCAATGAAGCATTTAATATTCTATTCCACGCATACCCTTCTTAATTATGACAATTATGTCTGAATCTTTATATTTAGCCATTTCTAAAAATAAGCATTGGAAACAATTTTACGCAAAGGTTAAAATACTAACATCAAACTTTACGTTAAAATTTCATTACATAGCTATAGCAGCCAAACTGCAATAAAGTTAGCTCATGATGAGCATCAAAAAATAAATATGCATGTAGATAAAGTCTAAAGTCATGTTACTGAAACTACAAAGAAAAAAAGTAGTATAACAAATTAATGATGAATGATAGCTCTTATGCTCCTGCAGCATTGTTATTCAGAATTTTCACTTAATGATGAATGATAGCTTAGAACAAATATGGAGTGGAAAACTATTTCTATATTTCTCTCATTTCGAACCAGCCTCCATTTCGAACCAGCCTCTTTGGAGAAGAGAAAAAGAATGTGAGTTCTATATATCTAAATATCTCCTTTTTGGGTTGAGAAGGCACTTCACCAACTTTTTCATCCATCCATTACAAACCTGAAAAGTGTCCCTATAAAGCACAATTGTTGGTAGCTGCAGCAGGAATACTTACTCTGCGCTGATTTGATATTAAGCAGAAGCGCCACCAAGTGATTTTAGCGCTTTCTCTCTCATTTGACGCAGAAACTCTGATGCTATAGCATCGCATGCTGCTACACAGTGAACAAACATGTTACAGCACAAAATGGGGCACCAAAATGTCAAATGGTCACAAATCAATTCCAAGCCCTCTTTTCCACAATTTAACGCATTCTAATTAACTAAACATCATTATTACTTTAGAACTCACAATAGTTTAAGATAAGAAAGCATAAGTAACTCTTATAAATAAGATTTATTTAGCTTAAATATTCAAGGTATTTTTAGATAAATAAGTCGTAGTATCCATTATTAAAATTTAATTAGTGAAACACGATGTTTCTAAACTAAACAACATACAAGTTTTAAACCAATTTGATAATCGTTAGTTGCTAATTAGTAGCAAACATATAACCCTCAGTTCTATCTAGATCGCGCTAGTAGAAAAAATAAGAGGGGTTGAGATTTGGATAAAACAAATTTTAGAGATATGTCCTGATATCAAAACTTATTAAACTTTACGTCTAGTTAGATATCAGGACAATAAGTGGGGGTAGAAAATGGTTGCTACATTAGAAATATTTTCAAATAACGTATGATTAAGGGTATTATGAGTTTATTTACGAAACTATTCAAAGTTTATTTCATAAAATCAACCCAACACCTTTCTTAGGGATTTATTGGGATTATAAATCTCATTTTTTACTTATCGTTTTTTTTTGTCAAGAAAGTGTGATATTTCATTCCAATGGGCAATGCCCAAACCACAACAATCCAAATTGGACAGGTTCAGCTTGGCTACTATCACTACTAGTGTGCTCAAGCAAATTAATACATCTAGCACTAGCAAGCAAAACAAATGGTGCAAATATAAACGAACCTAATGGGCTAAACTAAGACCGGTAGCTCTAGCACGGTAATAGGTAAGGGGACAGTGGGTCCCCTATCTTAGTCCTCTCCCCGGAGTGATATAGGTCCCACTCTCTAACCATTTACCATCACTGGGTAGTTCACGGTTTCTAGGCACATAGTCATCCAAGTGATCCACTGCTCGTCAAAACCCATCCTCCTCAACATCTCTTTCAAGTGCCGCCAATCCATCCTGACATAGACCTTACTAATTAATATCAACCTTTAGAGTCAATTTATGAAACATCCTAGTATTTCAAACCTCATGGAAATGCTAAGACATACACATGTAGCATACATCAGAGTACTAAACCTATTTAAAGCATTGAACACAATAACTTAGACGAATAAATTCGTCTACTAAACTTGAAGGCACAAAAGCCAACCATACTAACTGACATAAAAGCATAGCCATAGCCCTTAGTAGAATTCTTAGTGTTCAATAATTAAAAACAAGTTCATACTATAATCTTAAACATCTTTGAAACATAAGTTCAAAATGACATAACTAGTTACAAAATGTAACCCTAGGATAGGCTAAGCAAACATAAAATCTTGATCTACAAAAGATCCCTCTAACTTCGTAACCCAGAACAGCGGCTACATCTTCCTCGTTTGCTTGACCTGTCCCTGCTTATCTGTAAAACACCACAATTTAAAGGGTGAGATTACAAATCTCAGTGAGTTCTTTCGGAACCCCTCACCATATAACTCTCGGTGTGTTTATTTCTTTTCTTTTCACTTGTCTTAGCATAACATCAGACAACCACTGCACGGTTCCCCCGATAATAGCTATTACCGAGCTATGTTCTTTGGGTCCAAGCTTAGGGCCAATTACCTCCCCTCCTTTGGTATGCTATTTACTTGGGATCGTCATCCCCATGGTATTTTAATATTTAGCTAGGACTAATATGTCCATTACTTGACACTTAGTTACTTCCTCACACATATTCTAAGTTTTACGGTGTTTTTGAAAGATTTATAGATTCAACCAAGTCAATCAAAATACCTGAAAACAATATTAAAATCATGCCAATAACAATCAAATATCATCACAAGAGGGTTGGAAAAGGATTAGAGGAAGTTTGAAATCGAAAGGAGCTACGAAACGAAAATTCGGAATCCGGAGGCAGAACAGGGCACACGACCCATGCATCAGGGCACACGACCCATGCTTACTGTAACAGAGTGACAAAATGGTTGGCACGACCCATGCCAAGGTGTGCACGACCCGTGGCACCTGAGCAGGGTGGTATTTTGCTTGTTTTTGTTTTGTTTCGTCTTCCGTTCGTATCCAATTCGTTCCCCAATCCAATTTCAACCACCAAACAGACAATACAACCACATATTCCAATCCAAACATATCCATTCACAATCAATCATAATAATGAATTCATTCCAAATTTCATAAACACGTGATTTTCGTAAAAATACAGTATTCGACTCAAAAATTGACGAAACGCGAAATTTCGAAAACCAATTTAAACCAATCAAACAAACAACATTTAAATTCCCTAAACGTGAGTAGAACTCACCTAACGTGATGAAAATCACGTAATCAACCGAGACTTTGAAGTTCCCAAACCTCCGAAACCTCACGAACTCATCCCGAACTCGTTCAACCGCTTCAAAACCGAATTTATTCTGGACAACATCTGTGAGCAGTTTTGGAATGAGCATAACTTATTCAATTTCTAACCAAAACCATTCAAACCAGTTCCTAATATGTAGATAATTTTGTCTATTTTCCTATGGTTCAAGTCCCACACTGATATGATGAGTATCCATGGAGTTACAGCTAAATTATGGAGACTGGTTCCGAAATGTTACTACAGTAAAAATGAAACTTGTACTTAAATTTTCTCCACCAATACTCAGTCAAATCAAGTGGTTCTTGTGCCTATCTTGAAGGATTTTGTGTCTAGTTTCTGAATAATTAATATTCAACTTCAACTAAGGTCTGTGGAGTGAGATTCATCGAAATTACCAGAGACTGCTAAAAAGGGTTTGATGCAGATTTTACTATAAGTTGTTATCTTCCACTCCCTTTACCATGAATCACAAAAATGGAGCTTCTATAACTCCCCAAACAGCTCCAAACCGATCCCAATCACAATGTAGGTTGATCCAAGGCTTGCCAATCACACTTTGAACATTCTATGACCTTAAACTAGCTTCAATGTCCACCTACAGATTGGAATACCAAATTGGGGAGTAAGAATATAGGAAAGAGTGTTTAATCTGTTGTGTATATGATAAGACTTGGAGGAGGACGGTTAGAGGGATAAGAAGAGTGGATGTTAATTCATGAGTTTAGCGTAGATCTTCGAGGAGGATAGCAATCGTTCGTACAAGATAGTGAAGGAGAAGTGGAGTTCTCGGTCTAGTGAGAAGTCTATGATGTGTCAGGCGGTAAGGGCAAAAGAGAGGAGAGTTCGGGCAAGAAGCCAAGTGGGGGAGACGCTGCTGCGGGTATTGTGTGTCACGAGTGTGGAAAGCCGGGGTATGAGAGTCCAGATTGCATGGTCAACAAGTGTTTCGAGTGTGGTAAGGAAGGTCATATAGCTGCTAAGTGCGAAGAAGAAGGATGTGGTCTACTACAACTGTGGGAAGTGGGACACCTTAGTACCAAGTGTCCAAAGCCGAAGAAGGAGAAGTATGGCGGGAGAGTGTTTGTCCTGTCGGGTTTGAGCTCATGGAGGAGTGATGGTTACATTAAAAATACGAATTTCATTTAGGATGCTTTGCTAGAGTTTGATGCTTGTTGTAGTGAGTGTTTAAGTTTGCACATCCATGATGGTTAGATTTTCGAGGACGAAAATATTCTAAGTGGGGGAGAGTTGTAACACCCCAAATAAATTAGTTAGGTGAATTATTTGATTAATGTGATTAGGTGATTATTTAATTAATTTAATTAAACGATTATTTAGCTAAATTAATTAAGTGAGTATTTTAGTTGTGTATATTAAAATAAATATAGGGTAAGTAATTAATATAAGGGAAGTGTAGTAAATAAATGAGGAGCATCTCATTTATTTTGGGAGGATGTGTGAAGTACTTAAGGGGTGTGAATAAGAGGTCCAAGCCCACCCAATAGGCCCAAGTTCATGACTTAAACTAGGGTAAAGGTCCCCATCACATTAGAAAGGAGGAAAACAGAAAAATAGAAGAGAGAGAGAGGAGGAGAACCACGCGGCTTTGCACATATTAGGGGGGGGAGAGAGAAATTCAATTGCTTGCTTTGGGTGAGTGTTTTGGTACCTTTCTTCCTCATTTCTTCTCCTTATTCCATTTCCATGAGTTCTATAGACTCATTCTTGTCCATTCTGATTTTTCCATTTTCACCCAAGGGAGGAGGGAATTCGGTTCAGCTGAAAAGAGTGTTGGGGGTGCTTCATTTTGTTGATTTTTGATGTTTGGTTGAAGCTCTAGCTCATTCAAGGTTAGGGGATTCTCATTATGTCTATAATAACTTGTATGATATGTGTTGCGTAGGAAATAGCTAGCATGTTTTGATTGTGTGGGTTGTGTGTTAATATTGAGATTGTTGTTGTAATTGTATTTGATTTGTTGTTATCATGAAGCTTGGTGTTAGAGATAAATGAGTTGTTGATATTGCATGCTAGGTGTTTGTTTAAATGTTTCAATGTGAAGAATGATGAGAATATGTGAATTAAATGATGTTGAGTAAGTGTCTAGATGGGTGTTATTGAATTGAGAATTTATTTGTTGGATTAAAATGTGGTTGAGAAGTTGTTGGTTGGTGTGTTGGAAGGAGGGGCGCCAAATCCTAAGGAAAGTGGCGACTTGGGTTCTTTGTTTTTTATGGGTTAGGTCTTTGTCTTTGGCAGGGGCGCCATTTGTTTGGCAAAAATGGCGCCAGTCCTGTTGTGGGGCCGCGCAGGGAATGCAGGTGCGGGCGCCATTTCATCGAAAATGGCGCCAGGCATGCTGCTTGTTGGTGGCACGATGTGCAGGGCTGGGGGGCGCCAATTCTCCATGAATTTGGCGCCTGGTGTTTAGGCGTGAGGGCTGCGTGCGTGCCAGGGCTCGGTTTGTGCAAGGGGGCGCCAATTCACTAGGAATTTGGCGCCTGGGTGTGTGTTTTAGTGTGAGTGTGTGCTGCATGAAAGTGGCACGGCAAGGGGGGGCGCCAGTTTCCTAGAAACTTGGCGCCCAGTGAGGCAGTGTGTGGTGTGCTGTGTGTATGTGTTGCGCTGAGTGGGGCGCCAAAGTGGCTGCCCCTTGGCGCCTAGGGTGCTTAAACGGAACCTAAGTGAGGTTTTTAGTCCCTAAGAATTAATTTAATCCTTGGTGTGACAAAATGGTCCCTAAGAATTAAATTAATCCTTGGAGTGACAAAATATTCCCTTAGTATCCAATTAAGCCTAATATGTCAAAATAATTCCTAAGTACCAAAGTTAATCCAAATGTGTCCAATAATTCCCTAAACACTAAATTAATCTTGGGTGTGTCAAAAATGGCCTTAGGTGTTGAAAAGGTCCTTCTGAAGTGTTTTGGTCCTTAGGTGAGATTCAATTTAATAAATGGAGTGCGGTGATGAGAAAATGATAAAGTGGTGGTTAATAAATGATGTGGGCTTCGGCCAAAGAGGTGGTTAATAAATGATGTGGGCTTCGGCCAAAGAGGTGGTTAACAATTGATGTGGGCTTCGGCCAAAGTGGTGGGTAATAATTGATGTGATGTATTTATTATGTTGTGATGCATTGTCATGGGTCACATAGATCATATGCATATAAAAGCGGTGATCATGGCTTCGGCCAAAAAGCGGTGGTATGACTTCGGCCAAAAAGCGGTGGTATGGCTTCGGCCAAAAGCGGTGGTTGCCCGACGGGGTTATTGAGGTGGTTATGGATCCACATGCATATTGCACACATGCATATAACCATGCATTCTTAGAATTCTTGTTGATGATTAATTAATTCATTATTGTTGTTTGTTGGTATTTTAATTGAATGGTAAATGCCTTGACCTCTGTGGATTGTTGTTGCTAGATGTTTTCCTAATATAATGTTTATCTTACTTGTTATTATTTATGTAAAGAGACTAACCCTAGCAATTTTTATGTTGCCTGCTCTCGTGGCGACATGCAGGTGATTCTGAGTGAAGGTTCCAAGCCTTCTTGAGTCATTGAGTCAGCTCTGATTAGTGACACCCGGGGCTGGGATCGTAGTGTAGTTATTTTATATTATGTATTTAAACTGATTTGGATTATGTACTGAATATGTTAAACTTAGTTTTTATTCCGCTGTGCTGTAAAACTATTTTCTGGATTATTGTAAACTCTAAGCAGGTTTTGAGGGTTTAACCCACGTGACTATGATACGTATTTCACGCACTCGTTGCGTTTGAACTTTAAATGTGCCTTGATGATGTTTTTATAAAATGTAGCACTCTCTTTGAGGTGCGTGGACAGGTTTTTGAAAACTCTGATTTTTAAATTAGTAAAATAGTAATTAATAGAAGGGGGTGTTACATTAGTGGTATCAGAGCAGTTCGGTCCGTCCGGTCAAGTTGTCGAGTCTGTTGACCCTCGAGTCTTGGTACTCGTTCTAAATCATAATTATGTCGCTGTTTATTACTGTTAACTTCGTTGGTTTGTTAATTCATTGACGTGCCTTGTGACTTATTGGTTGGGTTACGATTGAAAGTTATATTGTATCATTAAGATATGTGTGATTAAAAGAGTTCTAACGACGTCAAAGGAGTGAAAGTCGTGACGACGCCTTCGCACTCCGGACTGCGTTAGAAATCTTTTAATGTGGTAGTTATAAATTGAAAGGGAAGTAGTTTTTGTGACCTTGATTGGTTGGTTGCATGAGTAGGAGGGATTGATCACCCCAATCACTCATCACCACTGAAAGAGGCGACAATAACTCATGGTTGTTATTAAATTAGGATGCATGCACTAAGTTTAATTTGGTTGATTGTTTGAGTAGCTTGTTAGAATATAGAAAATAATTTTCATATGACCTAACCGTGGTAAGTATACAATGAACAATATTTGGAGATTGCGTGTAAAAAAAAAAAAAAATTGTTGCACTTAATTGACGTCCTTGCCATAAGTTGATTGTTTTGTGATGCATATGAGTTAAATTTGACTTGACTTGTGTTTAATTGTTTTGAAAATAGTATGCCAAAATGAAATAATGTGTAATGCTATATTTTCATTTTCTCAATCGAAGTTGCCTGACTTGAAGTTTTGACATTTTCGGTGTTTCAATTCGGCTTGTTTTGTGAGCATGATATGAATTGTCAAAAAATGAAATGATTAACTTTCCTTACCTCCCCGTGCTTTTTGCGTCCATAACATTCCCTCCTTCTTGAAGAAATTCGACCTCGAATTTGATTTCTATTGTGGTCCTACATGAAGAAATAAATACTCAAATCAATACAAACATACCTCTAGGATCAAATGGAAATTGGGAAAAATCAATACATTTGACAAAGATAAGCAACGTCCAACTCAATGCAAAAGTAGACAATGAAAAGTAAAAGATAGGAAGAAATTTATACCTTTTGAAGTAGATACCTATAAACAAAATTACCTTTCTTTGCTTGAACATTGAAATAACAACATTGTGTCGTTCTTCTATAAAGGTTGGAGTAAGAATTGACCCCACCTGGGGACTCTTATTTTCAAACTTTGGCAATAGACACAAGTTAAACCATTCCATAATCAAATTTACAAGATTTTCAAGCACATGGGAAAACTTAATCAATGCAATAAACAAGTCATTCAACATAAATTTAGAAATTTTAATTGATTTGACACTTTTGTAAGGAATCAAACCAAAAGAAACTTCATTGGGATTAACCTCTTCAAGCATACTGCTTTCCTTGTAGACTTGCAAATTAGGAGTAGCACCAGAAGGCAGCAAACAATAGGGCACCTCTCTTGAATAGACACTCCTATGCATGCTCAAAATTTGATCAACAACACTAGGAAAATTGTTAGCATAAGAACACAAATAATTAAATGGAACTTCAAGTTTAAGCATAGGTCTTACCAACAATGCTCTATTGACCTCAATCTTCCTTTTCAATAGATTTTTACTATTCACTACTTCTTTCTTTTCATTGCTTTTATTTTCTCTCTTTTCCTCTCTTTTAGCACACTCCTTTTCATTTTCTTTCAACTCTTCTTTCTCTTTTTCTATTTTAAGTTTCAAAGCCAACATGTCTTCTTTAGCCTTGTTTGGACTAAGAGGGTAAAGAGTGAATTTGATTCTATTGTGAAGAAAAGTATATTTGTTGGATTCACCATCATGAATAACTTTCCTATCAAAATTCCAAAAGGTCTTGTGCAAATGCTGTAAACTATGCAGAATTTTGATGCAGTAACACCTTGTGCAGCTGCATTAGTAGCTAAAGATATCTGCCACAAGACTTAGTCGGGCTGAAGACTCTTAAATCAAGCGCTTATGGGAGGCAACCCATGATTTTGAAGTATTAATTATGTTAGTTTTAATTTGTCTTTTGAAGTGTTTTGTAGGAAAAATAGGTTAAGAGAATTCTCAGTGCAGCTGCACTGCATGCACCTGCACTATCAAAATTCCAGTACTCCTGCATCAAACACCACAACACACTTGGGTGGAAATTTAAATGCTGAGAAGAATGTTGCAGAGCAACCTGATGCAGGTACACCTGATGCAACTGCATTCACCACTGATGTACCTGGTGCAGGTGCATCCAAACTTGAGGAGCCCAAAAAGAAGAGACGGAAGGTGAAACATTCTGCAGTGAGGTCTAGCTTCAAGGCTAAGGAGTGGGGCATCAAAACAGTAAATTTGAATGTTGTTAAATATTATGTTTAAATATGCTTTTGGATAATTATAGTTTGCATTAAGTTATTTTGTGAACTAATCCTCCTCCCATGGTTTTTATTTTTAAAGAGCAATGAGGACACTGCTCAACTTTAAGTTGGGGGGAGAAGTTAACTTATTATATGCATATGTGTTTAACTATAGTATGTGTGTTTGATTTGATATATGCATATGTGTTTAACTATAGTATGTGTTTAACTATAGTATGTGTGTTTGATTTGATATATGCATTTGTGTTTAACTATAGTATGTGTTTAACTATAGTATGTGTGTTTGTGTGTTTGATTTGATATATGCATATGTGTTTAACTATAGTATGTGTGTTTGATTTGATATATGTTTGTTCTTATATATGTTTGTTTTTATTTGTGTTTATATGTTTAAATATGTTAGAATTTGATAGATTTGAAACATGATCAGCTTAAATTTTTTTTTCATATATATAAACCAATGCATATCTTTGAACTGATTTTTAAAGATGAAAGGAAGAAAAAGAAAAGAGCATTGTTTTTCCAAAAATAAACACTGTTATTATTACTTCAACACAGCAAAGCTGATTTTTGAAAGAAACCTTGCTATTTGAAAAATTATCTGATGCAAGAGGGATTTTTAGAAAGCTAAGGTCAAAGGGAAAATCCTGACAATTCTCAGATTAAAGTTTTTGGTTGTCTCTGGCCTCCACTATCCCCATTCATAGACACAAGTTCAGTCCAAGGGAAAATCCTTGTGTTTTCATGGGCTACCCCCAAGGATATAAAGGATACAAGTTATATGATTTACAACACCAAAAGTTTACCATCTCAAGAGATGTGGTCTTTCATGAATCCATTTTCCCTTTCACCAAATCTACATCACATACTCTACCTCACAAAGAATCCGAGCCTGTTAGCTTAACCCATAACATCCTCCATTCCTGGTAACTTTGACTACCCAAATGCCACCCCTCCTACCACTCAAACACCAGATAACATCACCCCTACCCAACTTACTACAGAATGTCTTGCTCCTCCTATTGACACCAGCTTTGATACAGAACCTATACTTCCAACCTCTACAGACACAACTTCACCGCCTACCCCTGAAGATTCATTAGATACTGCTATTTCCCTTGTATCTACCTCTACATTAGAACCTACCCAGTCTCAGGTAACACCTATTCCTCCTCAACCTGCCTTACGCAGATCAACTAGAAACCACCAGCCTCCTGCGTACTTACAAGATTACCAATGTCATATACAATACCCTATAAAACATTACCTCACCTATGATCATCTCACTCCAATATATCACAATTTTATTATGCACATCTGCCATTTATGAACCAACCATACGATCCTTCATGATTAGAACCCTGATGTTCTGTTCAGTCAGGAACCGTCCCACCAAACAAAGAGGCTGAGGCTTCTCACCCTGTGAATTCTCCTCCGCTACAAATTCAAGATCATCATCTTCTTGTAGATTCAGTCACTCCATACCACAAAACCAATCACTACTCAATAAGAATAAACGAGAAAAAGATAAAGAACCTCTCACAAAGGGAGATAACTCACTCATAGAAACGTGAGAGAAATATATATATATATATATATATATATATATATATATATATATATATATATATATATATAATGAAATCTAATATAATAATAGAAATGAATTATCTATAATCACCGATAAAACATGTAAACCTACTAGTGCCATTATTTAGACACATAGCTATAAGATTTGGTAGTAATTTTTTTGATGTTTCATGTTATCCAAATGTCTGAATGAATTCCCAGTTTAGAAAAAAAATTGTAGCACTATATATATATTATTATAGAGTTAAATATAACTTTGGTTCCTATAAAATTTGAAATTTTTTATTTATTTTAGTCCCTAAAAAAATTCCCACCTATTTTTTGTCCCTAAGTTTTTTTTCATCCCTCGTGACTTTAATAGCACTTCACGACTTTTAATAGCGCTTATAAGAGGTAAAAAACGCTACCGAAAGTCACAAAACGTTATTAAAAGTCATGAGAGACTAAAATTTACGAAAAAAATGTAGGGACCAAAGGTAGGTAAAATTTTTTTAGGGAATAAAAATAAATTTAATCCTCTCTCTCTCTCTCTCTCTCTCTCTCTCTCTCTCTCTCTCTCTCTCTCTCTCTCTCTCTCTCTCCTCTCTCTCTCTCTCTCTCTCTCTCTCTATATATATATATATATATATATATATATATATATATATATATATATATATATATACAGTACAAAGCTGGATATCCTCTGCACGCAACTGCATAGACTAATCCCTCGAGTTGGGTAGGAGCCTTAGTCGTACCCAAGGCTGGATTTGAACCTAGTAACTTGGGGTTAAGTTGGAAGAGACTCATACCATCTCATCTAATTGCTCTTTAGTATATATATATATATATATCTTTCTTATTAATACAATAACGTCGTTTTGGTGGGAAAACAAAATTTCCCCCACCATTTACCAATATACCTCTCATTTTGTACCCCACTGTTTACCAATATACCCCCACTCTATATTTTGTGCCCCACCATTTACCAATATACCCCTCATTTTGTACCCCACTGTTTACCGATATACCCCCACTATATATTTTTGGACCGACATACCCCTGACAAATTTTTTATTTGTCCAACACTATTTTTTTTATCCACTTTTGGTGAAAAGTTTTATTCCCACCATTTACCAATATACCCCTCATTTTGTACCCCACTCCAATATACCCCCACTCTATATTTTTGGACCGACATACCCTTAACAATTTTTTTTTGTTCAACACTTTTTTTTTATCCACTTTTGGTGGGAAAATTTTATTCCCACCATTTACCAATATACCCCTCATTTGTACCCCACTGTTTACCAATATACCCCCACTCTATATTTTTGGACCGACATACCCACACTCTATATTTTGTACCCCACCATTTACCAATATACCCCTCATTTTGTACCTACTATATAATACACTAACGTCATTTTGGTGGGGAAAAACTCTATATTTTTTGACCGACATACCCCCACTCTATATTTTGTGCCCCACCATTTACCAATATACCCCTCATTTTGTACCCCACTGTTTACCAATATACCCCCACTATATATTTTTTTGGATCGACATACCCCTGACAAATTTTTTATTTGTCCAACACTATTTTTTTATCCACTTTTGGTGGGAAAATTTTATTCCCACCATTTACCAATATAGCCCTCATTTTGTACCCCACTCCAATATACCCCCACTCTATATTTTTTGACCGACATACCCCTGACAAATATTTTTTTTGTCCAACACTCTTTTTTTTTATCCACTTTTGGTGGGAAAATTTTATTCCCACCATTTACCAATATACCCTCATTTGTACCCCCACTGCTTTACCAATATACCCCCACTCTATATTTTTTGGACCGACATACCCCACTCTATATTTTGTACCCCACCATTTACCAATATACCCCTCATTTTGTACCTCACTATTTACCAATATATCCCCACTCTATATTTTTGGACCGACATACCCCTGACAAATTTTTTTGTCCAACACTTTTTTTTTATTATCAAAATGTACCCCTCATTTTGTACCCCACTATTTACCAATATACCCCCACTCTATATTTTTGGACCGACATTGTTGCCTCATCCCACCAAGGGCTATTGTTGCCTCTTCGTCTTATATATATGTGTTGCGTATTTTTATACCCCCTTACAAATGTTGATGCTTTTTCGAAACTACATCTGTAGGCCTGTTAATCACCTTCCCGTGCATCGCACGAGTAATCCCTATATATTAATACACTAACGTGATTTCTCACGTTTTGAGCGGCAAAATTTTTTTCCTTTTTTTTAGTCCCTTTATGTACTTTTTTTTAAATCCCTTTATATGTACGACTTAGTATTTTTGAAGCTTCTGAGAGGGAATCGTATCTAGATAAATAAGATGCGAAATTTGCTAGAATTCGTATCTATCTCCTGGAAGGTAAATACGACGAGCTCTAAAATATTTCTGATCAAATCGTATGTAAGTAAAAAATGGTAAATATATCTTGCGTATTTTTGTACTCCCACTGTTTACCAATATACCCCCACTCTATATTTTTAGACGGACATACTCCTGACATAAATTGAACCAACCAGATTTATGTTTGTAATAGTTAAATACGATTTATGTTTTTTCAAGTCGTATTTACCTATATATATGTTTCCCTGACAAAAAACAAAAAAATTTAAAAAAATGAATCCTATTTATCTCAGAATAAGGTAAATACGATGCAATTTTTTAAGGAAAATTTGATTTATATTTGATGAAGGTAAATACGACCTACTATTTTTAAGCTTCGAGAGAATCGTATCTAGATAAATACGATCACGAAATTTCTTTGGAATTCGTATCTATCTCCTGGAAGGTAAATACAACAAGCTCTAAATTATATATAACATAACCGTTGGTTAGTTAATATCTACAACGAAATTTCAATGCCATTTTTTTAACCAATAGTTGACATCCATTTTTTTTGAACTATCTTGCCCTCATTATTGTTAAAGAGTGTTTTTATTACATTTCTCACAGTCTAAATCACCATCATGCATTGGTTCGTATCTTCGCAAATATATCATATATAAAGACAACCCTGTTAACATAAAAATTCTCTTCTATGTTTAGTTGTAAATTATCAATTCGTATCAACCACTAAGTTTGTAGAATGAGTCATCTATATAATGAGCTTTTGGACATGCCTAGACTTCATCCCACCATGGGCTATTGTTGTCTCTTCGTCTTATATATATGTGTCGCGTATTTTATGCCCCCTAATAAATGTTGATGTTTTTTCGAAACTACATCTGTAGGCCTGTTCACTACAAGAAAAGCTTGTTTTAGCCACCAGCAGTTGCCACGGAGCTTATTCCGTCAGTAATTTGCCACGGATTTGCGACGGCATGTGCAAAATATGTGAGCGCGAAATTTCCTGCTGGTGTTTGCCACGGGTTTGCCACGGACATGTGAAAGGACAAACATTTGCGACGGACAAGCCGTGGCAAGTCCGTGGCAACGTATTGATAAAATTAAAACAAATTTCACTTAAGATTCCCATCTCTTCCTCGAACCCTCATTTCCTCACCACTCTCACGGAAACTCGGAGAACTCATTACTTTCTCCTCACTCTCTCTTCCTTCGACCTCTAATCCACCACCGCACGGAAACCCCAATCCCTCCACCACTGCGACGCTCACCTTTCCTTTCTCCCTCTCTCCGCGCCTCAATCCTTAAACCTCAAACCCCCAAATCCCTCCTTCTCTCATGAACGAAAACGGCGCCTCTTCTCTACCATTCTTCTTCTCTCGCCTCTCTCTCTATTCTCTTCTTAAAGGTAAGCTTTTTTCTACTATTTTACTTCTATTTGATAGAAAACTCCCAATTTTTGGTTGAATCAAAAACCCTAGGTTTATAATGCTTCTTATTTATCTTCCCTGTCCAAGGTTTCTTTAAGTTTTCTTTGGGTTTTTGGTTAAATAAAAAACGCAAGGTTTATAATGCTTCTTATTTACTGCTTATGATAATCATATTAAACATTGGCATTTTGAAGAAAGGTGTTCATTTTGGTGCGTAATTCACTAATATTCATGTGTTCTTTCCTTCAATCAATGAATTTGGTTATTGAAAATTTCTCCTTGTCTCGGGATGGAGTGATGCAGGTCACTAAAGATCTGAAAAATAGATTACTCAAAGGCCAAAGAAACATTCTAATACGGTCAATATTTTATTTACTGCCCATTATTTACTCTTTAGGTTCATGTTGTTTCAATTTCAAGTCTCATTCTTTTGTTTTGCTTGATAGGAATTTGATATGTAAAATAAGGTGTTGCTAATTGTTACAACCATATATTGGTATGATCGTGAGTTGGAGTTGTCCGTCTGGTTTATTACATTCTTTGCTTATTTCAAATGCATGTGGTTTAATTTTTCATTCATTTGCTTCAAAGTGTTTGTTTTGGTTTTGGTAATTGATTGCAAGAAATTTTGGTTTATGTTGATAATTTATTTTATGCCCTGTTTTGTTAGATAGCATGTGTGGTTTACTTTGGCAAAAAATAAATATTATTGAACAACAAACACTTTCAAACAAACTATTAAAAGCAAACACTTTGAAAAATGTAGTTGTTGTAAATGGGTGGTGATAGTATCATACTTATTGGATAGATATTAAGTTTCCTTTTTCTATGCTTATTATTGGATAAATGTTAAATTTCCTTATTCTTCAAGAAGTGAAGGTTCATTCAACAGTAAAGCACATGAATCTTGTTGTTTGGTTGGATGTTGTGAAGAACCATCGACCATATATATGACAAAAAACGTTCTCCCTTTTAAGGCCTAGATTAGCGATTCACTACATATTTGGATAGTAGTTCGGTTTGAAATTGACTTTGAAACATAAATTTCTTGTGTAGCAAGGTCATGTATCTCATGTGTGTTTGAAAATGATGTTTGTCTCAATCCATGCCTTGAATGGCAATGGAGCTTGGTTATAGTTTATGTTGATTTCAGGGAAAACATTTCCAACATATGACCCGCGCACAGGGGAAGTAATTGCTCATGTTGCTGAAGGCGATGCCGAAGATATCAACCGTGCAGTAGCAGCAGCTCGCAAGGCCTTTGATGAAGGACCTTGGCCAAAAATGACAGCTTATGTAGCCATTTCCTAATTCTCCTCCCTTTCTTGTTGCATGACCTTCTACTATTTTTAGTTTTATGATGATTTATTAATAACTCTTTCAGGAAAGATGTCGGATATTGCTGCGTTTTGCTGATTTGGTTGAGAAGCACAACGATGAGCTTGCAGCTTTGGAGGCATGGGACAATGGGAAGCTTTATGAACAGGCTACCAAGACTGAGTTACCCATGTTTGCGCGTTTATTTCGGTATTATGCTGGTAGGATCAGTAACAAACAACAACTAGATGTTGCTTATGATAGTAATTTTTTCTATTAAAACCCTATCTCAACAATTATTGTTTTTACTGAGTTGGTCGACAAAATTCATGGGATGACAAATCCCAAATGGATGAGATTATCATGTGCGACACATTGCATGAACCAATTGGTGTAGCAGACAAATTATACCTTGGAACTTTCCTCTACTTATGTTTGCTTGGAAAGTTGGACCAGTCTAGCATGTGGTAATACCATTGTCCTCAAGATCACTTGAGCAAACACCTCTAATGACTCTTGTTGTAGCAAAACTACTTCATGAGGTGTGTCTTTGCTCATAACTCTAACCTATGCTCAATTGTTACTTATGTGAAGTTTGGACAATGCTCATATGCTTGTTCTATAATTTGTTATTATATTGGATTGTTAGTAGTTTTGGAGATGTTGCGAGACCTCAGAATGCAGATAGAATTTTTATTTTTTTCCTTTTCGATGTCGGTTGCCAAACAACTACTCTAGCTTTTAGTTTTGACTGTTAAATTAACCTCAACTTGTCTTTGGCATGCTTTGATTTTCTCATTTAGATTTTGATAACTATTTCAGCTTGTACTTGTGTTTCCCATGTTGAATTCAAATCTTCACACTTTTGAACAGTGGCCTTCATCCAGTGTTCTCAATATAGTTTCTGGTTATGGTCCAACTACAGTGCACCTCTTGCAAGTCATATGGATGTGGACAAGGTATTTTGCAAATGAACCATCTTACACTTCTCGTATATGGTACTCCATATATTAGATATAGTTAGTATTAGGAATTAGAATATTAGTTAGTGTCTAACTAACTTAGTTAGTTAGACACTAACTAATATTCTAATTCCTAATACTAACTATATCTAATACCATATCCTATATGGTTCTGTAAGATGCTAAGAATGCATGAACCGGACTTGATGTTAAAGCTGCTTTTATTCTAACCTCAAGGGTCCAGCCTGCTAAATATGTTTAGGATATACTATCAAAATGCATTATGTTTGAGAGAATGATTGGTCTAAATCCCATGACAGTATGTGTCGCGTTTTGTCAGATGATAATATCCTACTTTATAAGATTTAGGTTATAAAACTCAGTCATTTATATCATTATATCTTATAGTAGGCCATTTTTCCTTCTCCTTTTTTTGCAGTTAGCATTCACAGGATCAACATAAACTGGAAAAGATGTACTTGAACTAGCTGCAAGAAGCAATCTTAAGCCAGTGACATTGGAGCTTGGAGGGAAATCACCTTTCATAGTATGTGAAGATGCTGATATTGACAAGGCTGTTGAAATTGCACACTTTGCTCTTTTCTTTAATCAGGTTTGTAATTTGTTCAATAAGAATCTAATGTCAAGAAACTGAATAGGGAATCGAAATGTCAAGAAGGATCTTATGCCTCATATTGCATGCTTTCTAGGGGCAATGTTGTTGTGCCGGATCTCGCACCTTCGTACATGAGCGTATCTATGATGAATTCTTGGAGAAATCAAAGGAAAGAGCTTTGAGACGTGTTGTTGGTGATCCATTTAAGAAAGGTGTAGAACAAGGTCCTCAGGTATTATTAACATTTCCTTTCAAAGTTAACATTATGCCTATTGTCCTTGTCTCATTGTTCTTTGTCTTCTCTAATATTGTTGAGTGAAAAATTAAGGTTTGACAAAGCACCACATTCTTAACTATGTGATGTAACAAAATAATACTGTTTCATGTGCGAGTTTGGATCAGAAATATTTCATGTGGTCCAGGCCATGGCATAAGGTAAAATTAATATTCACTTTCAGTTCATTAAGACATTAAAGACTTAAATAGTATAATTCTTAACCAATGTTGGAACCTTTTGTTTAGTATTGGCAGCTTGGGAAAATCAAAGGCATGGGAGAAGATTCATAATGTAATGGGAAAATATAGATAGTGTGTGTATTAGATTCGTTTTTTGTATTTGGATATGGATATTGAGTATAATTTGAGATCTTTGTATTTTTATATACGTATTGATTTCTACTTTGTGTTGTTATTATGTTATCCCTAAATTAAAGTTCTCAAAGTTGCAAGAATGTAAATATGGTAAAGATTTCTTAAGTTGAAAGGCTTGAATTAATCTAGTCTAAGATATTATCTAGTTAACTTTGTTTGCAACATGTTAATTGATTGTTTGATCTTCAAGATCCAACATTTGGATGGTCTTATTATTTTAGGGATGAGCTTCTTGAGAAGATAAGAGATGTAGATTTGAAGACTTTCTTTGGATAAGGCATGCCCAGAGCGATCATTGCTATTCAATTACTTTATGAGCTAGAACTATGTGAGAGTAAATCTTATTGTTAATTCTAACAAATTCTTTTATATTATGCCTGACACATGATGTGATCTTATATATAGTTGATAAATTAGTAACACAGTTATTTATCATTGGATACGAGTGCTAAGGAGTATGATTACTTTCTCAGAAATACTACTCTCTTGGCTTTAGTTTGTTGTTCTTTTTCTTGTGTAAAATCATTTTTGTTGGTAAATGCAATCTGTCCAACAAGCAACAATAAGTCATATGAAGTTATATTATGTTATGGTGTGTCAATATGATGAACTATGATTAAATGTTTATGTTAAATTTGTTTATATCATTAGCATATAGTTATTAAATTCATAAGCTATATGCTATACTTTAGATGTAAGTCTATTATATGTATTTCAAGAATACACTTGCACCCCAAAGAGTGAGTAATATCACTGAACTTGTGATAGAACTTGTGAAGAAGTTGGAGTAGTAGGAAACTACTGCTCCATTTTTTTTTTAATTTTTTTTTAAAAAATTTGCGACGGGTTTGCCACGGATTTGCGACGAAAAATTTGCCGCGGCTGCGGCGGAAAAATTTGCCACGCATTTGCGACGGAAAAATTTGCCACGCATTTTGCGACGGAAAAATTTGCCACGGAAATTCCGTGGCAAACGATTCATGACGGCGTTTTTGCCACCATTTTTTGTCCGTGGCAAATGTTGTTTTGCCACGGAAATTTGTGCATTTGCGACGGAAATGTCCGTGGCAAATCAGCGATTTTCTTGTAGTGGTTAATCACCTCCCCGTGCATAGCACGGGCGTGTGTCCTAGTATATATATATATAGCTTTAGTCACTAAGCTATAACTTTAGTGACCATCACTAAAGGGCTACAATAGTAACTTTCTTCAATAAAAATAACAAGCGATATTATTAGTTTATTTTATGGTGCCTACAAATTAGGCAAATTAAATAGATTTTATTGAGATTGAAACGGCTACCTAAAAATTAGGGATCAACAATAACCACTCTAATACTAGCTAAAGGAAACGAAAATAAAAACCACAAACAAACCTAACCTGCATAACAAAATGCAAAGAAACTCACAAAGAAGCCATCATCACTTTGCACAACCGAAGCAAACAAACCCAGAAACCAACCATTATCAACCCAGTAACAAACTACCACAAAACCAAGAATCTAACCCATAATCGAATCAACCAAACCAGGATCAAACCCAGAATCGAAGCCAAACAACAGGATGAAACGAAGCAAACCCAAAAACAATTCAAACCCGATTTCAGAACTGAAGAGACAAAGAACATCAGAAAAGGTAATGATCGCTGGGTTTCACAGCAGCAACCCATGTAAGATCATCAAACCCACTCAAAACCCATCAATGGCTAGACCGCAAACCCAGTGAAAGTCACACACACAGATCTACAAAACATTAACCAACGATGTGCATGACAGTGGGTGGGTGATTCTAACCCCATGTGTTTAGTGGCAGTGGTTAGGGAGCCGCTAGCCATTATCTCGCTATAGAGTGGTTATATAATAGCAAAGGGCATCTTTGGCCACCATTGACCAATAAATAGGCAAAAAACAGTATGAATGTAATTTCGACGAAACGATTCAATAGTCACTACGCCAGAATTGTAAAAAGAGATCGCCACCTTTAGTAGCGTTTATAAAAAAACGCTACCCATTTTAATAACACGCTACACCATTAGTAGCGTTTTACTTTAAAACGCTACCAATTAGGTAACACGCTAGACAGATCCCTAGCGCTTTTCTTAAAACGCTAGCAAATTAGAAAACACGCTAGACAGGATCCTAAGCGCTTTTATTCAAAAACGCTAGCCAATTAGAAAACACGCTAGATAGATCCTCAGCGTTTTTATAAAGCGCTAGCTATTTAGAAAACACTCTAGACAGATCCCACAGCGCTTGTTTTCAAAACGCTAGCCAATTAGAAAACACGCTAGATAGATCCTGGCGTTTTTTATAAAACGCTAGGTATTTAGTAAACACTCTAGATGCATCCTAGCGCTTTTATTCAAAACGCTAGGTATTTAGAAAACACGCTAGATAGATCCTAGCGCTTTTTTAGAAAACGCTAGGTATGGTTAAATAATATTTTTTTGTTTCCCATTGAGCTACTTCCTTTCTCACCTAACACTCTCACCCGTAAAACGCAAAAATCACTCACCCGAAACGCATAAAACCCTAACACCCTAACTCAAATTAACATCATCTCTCTCAACGAAAATCATCTCTCTCGATGAACATCATCTCTCTCACTCGCACAACATTGGTGAGTTTTTGTTCCTTGCTCTCTGTTTCTTGTTAGATATTAATTATGGGTTCTAGTTTAGAAATATATTAGTTTTGTCACTTGTGCACACTAGACTCTTCTTCTTTTTTTTTTTTACCACTAGCCTCTTCTTGTTAAACATAAATTAATTATTTGGAAGACTATAATATGATATAGATATAGCTTGGGAAAATAAGGAGTGGATTTGAAAAAATTTTAAAAGAGGAATTTTTGTTTGTTTTTTTATATGAATTGATTCTTCATTATATTCGAATTGCTTGATGGGTCATATGTTAAAGTTCTCTTCTCGAGATTTTATTATAAATATAATTTGGAAATTATGGATAGAAATTGGATGTCCGCTAATCGTCTGTCCCAAGGAGTATGCATACCGAGTGGATTATTTTGTGAAATTTGTCTTTGTTGAACGTTTAGGGACTTCTAGTGGTATGAAATGTCCTTGTTTAAGGTGTTGTTATGTAAAATCGATTCATCGCAGAGGAGTTGGCACGACATTTAAAGGCGAATGGAATTGATCAAAGTTACACTTGTTGGATAATGCACTGAGAAAAAGGTGAATCTTCAAATATGAATGATATTAGTAAGAGATATGCGCCGCCACGGTTGACACACCGGAACACATTCATTTGATGCGAACGAATTTGAAGAGATGGCAAAGGTGGTTGAAGAGGATCTTAATGATTGTCCCGAATGTTTGAGAAGTTGATAAGCGATGCAGAGACACCATTGTATGCGGGTTGTAATGAATTCACAAAATTATTGGGCGTGTGATCAAGTTGTATAACTTGAAAACTCGCCACGGATGGACGGATAAGAGCTTTACCGATTTACTCTCACTACGAAAGAAATGTTGCGAATGATAATGTGCTTCCTTCTCGGACGTATGATGCAAAGCAAATGTTGGGGTCTATTGGCTTGAACTATGAGAAGATACACGCTTGTCCGAATGATTGCATTTTATTTCGGAATGAACATGCGTTGTTAAAGTCGTGTCCTAAATGTAATGCACCGCGATATAAGAAGAAAGAGTCCGCTCCACAAAAGGTGTTGTGGTATTTTCCTATAATTCCTCGATTTAGGCGCATGTATCGTAGTTCGGAAGATGCAAAACACTTGACATGGCATGAGGATGAAAGGATTAAAGATGGTATGCTACGACACCCTACAGATTCTCCGCAATGGAAAAAATCAATATTGAGTATCCTAATTTCGGGGATGACCCGAAAAACCTCACGCCTTGCATTGTCTGGCGATGGATTTAACCCGCACGGTATCGGAGTAGCTCCCACAAGACATGGCCCGTGATTTTGGCGATTTATAACTTATGTAGTGGCTTTGCATGAAACGCAAATATATGATCTTTGTCTTTGTTAATTTACAGGCCCAAACAACCAGGAAATGATATTGATGTATACTTGGCTCCTTTAATTGAAGACTTGAAGCAAATGTGGGAGATCGGGGTAGAGGTGTATGATGGGTTCGAGAAGAAAGTTTCACCAGAGGGCTATGATCTTTGGCACAATTAACGACTTTCCCGCATACGGCAATCTATCCAGTGCAGTAACAAAGGCGCGTGTGCATGCCCTATATGTGAAGACAACACATATTGGATGTGGTTGGAACATGGTAAGAAGAATATCTATCTTGGTCATCGTAGATTTTTGCCATCAACTCATCACTATCGATTGTGGAGAAAGGCATTTGATGGGAATACTGAAACACGTAGAGCTCCCCGCCTTTGACGAGCAATGTATTTGAAAAGGTGGAAGATTTGAACATTAAATTTGGGAAGCCTTTTGCGGGAGAGATTGCCAAACGGGGTGGAAGAAAAAGTCGATTTTCTTTGAGTTGCCATCTTTGGAAGTCATTATATGTAAGGCATTTCATTGATGTGATGCATGTTGAAAAGAATGTCTTCGAAAGTGTCATTGGTACCTTACTCAATATGCCGGGTAAGACTAAAGATACCATCAACTCAAGGTTGGATTTGGTTAGTATGGGTTTGAGACCGAATTGGGTCCGTAAAGAAGGGTACACGTACATATCTACCTCCGTGACTTTCATACTCTATCTAGAAAGGAGAAGACTGTCTTTTGTGAGTTTCTTCATGGAGTTAAAGTTCCGGAGGATACTCTTCAAATGTGGCGACTCTTGTATCGATTAAAGACCTCAAGTTAAAGTCTCTAAAGTCCCACGATTGTCATGTTCTCATGGAGAATTTGCTACCCATTGGTATTCGATCCATTTTGCCTAAGAAAGTGCGTCGGACCTTAACCAAACTTTGTTTATTCTTTAAGGCGATTTGTAGTAGAGTGATTGACCTCGAAAGTTGCCAACATTGCAAAGAGAAATTATCACACTTTGTGTGAGCTTGAGATGTATTTCCCACCTTCCTTTTTCGACATAATGATTCATCTAATAGTTCATCCGGTTAGAGAGACACAATTGTGTGGCCCATGTTACATGAGATGGATGTATCCGTTTGAGCGTTACATGAAGATATTAAAAGGATATGTGAAAAATCGATCACGACTTGAGGTTGTATTGTTGAGCGCTACATAGTTGAAGAGGCTATTGAGTTTTGCACGGGCTATCTATCTAGTCTTGAATATTCTCGTGGGACTTGCCAAGGTCTCGTCATGCGGGAAGGATTAGTAAAGGGATGACAGAAATAAATTAGTGATGGTATCAAGGAAAGAACTAGAGCAAGCACACTTGTACGTTCTTCACAATGATAGTGAGGTTGATTCATATGTTGCCAAGCACAAGGAGATTCTTAAGAGTCAATTCCTGGAAAGAAGCAAGTTTGGTTAGCAAAAGAACACAATAGGAGTTTCATAGTGTGGCTAAAACATCACATTGATGGTGAGTGTGTTTGAATCCTACTTGATTTCAAAAAGATTGAGATGGTTAGCAAAAGGTCCAAATATACATGTCTTCTCTTACAACAACTATCTAATGAACGAGTGCACTTTCTATACAAAAGAACAAGATGATCGAGTAAAATGCAAAATAGTGGGGTGACTCTTGTAGCTCATTCTATGCATGCATCCAGTGCAAAGATAGAAATCCCATATATGCGAATATGTCTTACTTTGGCTTCATTGAACACATATGGGAGTTGGATTACAATATGTTTCAGGAGCCCGTGTTCAAATGTGAATGGGTTGACAATAATCTTTGGTTTCTGATTGATGAATTAGGGTTCATGCGGGTGAATTTCAACAAGTTAGGATATAAAGATGAACCTTTTATTTTAGCATCGCAAGCTCAACAAGTGTTTTATGTCACCGATCCGCTTAATATCAATTGGTCTATTGTTCTATTGATCGACAAAAATTTGTGTATAACAACGATGATGATGAAGCACCCGATGATGTTGGTGTTGAGGACGACCCGCTCTTGTAACATCGTAACCAATAATAGGGAAAATACTTCTATAGAGGATGTTGTATATTTTAGAAAAGATCATAATGATGGAATTTTTATTCGTCGGAAAAAAATACCAAGACGCGAATTGCAAACAAAATTTTATCTAGGAAAAGAAAAAGGTAATATAGACTTAATGATTTCTCGTTATTTTTATTAATAGATAATTATTATATTGTTTTTGTAAATTTAACAATAACATGGATTATGTTATATTGCAGTCGATGGCATCACTTAGTGATCATGAGATCTAGTGGTCAAGGCAGAGTCATTTATGTTATATATGGTATAGCTTTAATTTGTAGCTACTTTTGAGTTTCATAATGTAAGTTACTTATGATGTTGTATGATTTGTAAACAAAAATATCTATTAATAGGTTGAATTTTGTGTGTATCTATATATTGGATTGTAATGATATTGGCTGAATTGTTGGAATGATATTTGATGAATTTTCTTTGGAAGGAATGAATTAATAGGTTGTAATTAAAAGGAGAATAAACAAAAATAAAAAAATAATTAAAAAAATCAATCAATAGGTAGCGTTTTAGAGTGAAAACGCTAGAAATGAAGTTAAAAAATTCATTCAATACCTAGCGTTTTAAAGTTAAAACGCTAGGAATTGTAAAGAGAGGAGCTAGAGGATCCCTGGCGTTTCTGACAAACGCTAGGAATGCTAATAAAAGGTGCTATATAGCATCCCTAGCGTTTTAAATAAAACGCTAGGAATGCTAATAAAAGGTGCTATAGAATCCCTAGCGTTTTAAATAAAACGCTAGGAATGCTAGTAAAGGTGCTATAGCATCCCTAGCGTTTTTGAAAACGCTAGGAATGCTATAGCACCTTTTAGTAGCATTCCTAGCGCTTTACGAAAAACGCTAGGAATGGTAAACACGCCGCTAGTTGATCCTGGCGTTTTACATAAAACGCTAGGAATGCTAGTAAAAGGTGCTATAGCATCCCTAGCGTTTTACATAAAACGCTAGGAATGCTAGTAAAGGTGCTATAGCATCCTAGCGTTTTTCTGACGCTAGGAATGCTATAGCACCTTTTACTAGCATTCCTAGCGTTTTACGTAAAACGCTAGGAATGGTAAACACGCGCTAGTTGATCCTCTAGCGTTTTATGTAAAAACGCTAGGAATGCTATTAAAATTTTTACAAGCGCGCCTCTCATCTCCCTCACACACTCACGCACAACCCGTAACTCATCTACCTAACTTTTCTCCACGAACAACCCAGAACTCATCTTCGTTCATCTTCGTTCATCTTCGTTCATCACCATTGCACATTTCGTTCATCTCCACGCACAACCTGGTTACCCATTTCGTTCATCTCCACGCACAACCCGTTTACCCATTTCGCTTCACCGCTGCCTCTTCGTTCATCTCCACGCCGTACTCAGCTCTCCTCTCTCGTTGGCTCTTTGAAGTTGTGTGACTAGATTTCTCGGTATGGATTTTCTTTTTCTCCCGATTGTATTGTACATAGATTGCCACTGCTTGCATGTTAGTTATAACAATGTTCTGTTATTGGCATTTTGAACAAAAGATTTGATACTAGTCCAGTACATGGCTTCTAGGTTACTCTTACTCTAGGTTTACTCTAGGTTACTTAGTGCATGTTAGTTATAACAATGTTCATTATTGGCATTTTGAACAAAAGATGAACTCTTGATACTAGTCCGTACATGGCTTCTAGGTTACTCTTACTCTAGGTTTACTCTAGGTTACTTAGTGCATGTTAGTTATAACAATGTTAGTTATAACAATGTTCTCATTATTGGCATTTTGAACAAAAGATGAACTCTTGATACTAGTCTGCATACATGGCTTCTAGGTTACTCTAGGTTTACTCTATGTATGTTTACTCTAGGTTACTTAGTGCATGACTTTGATCACACTTTGTGCATGGCTTCTTCTATATTTTGTTAAGTGTTTGTTGGTTCTAAACAATTAGAAAGCTAAAACTCACCGAGTCTTATTCATTTGGGTGATTGCAAGTCGATGGCATCACATAGTGATCACGATAGTAGTCGTGGTGGTGATGGGGGTGATAGAAACACAAAGAAGTTCACTCCCGAGGAATTACATCGAAAAAGAATATCGTCAATCGGATAAGTAAAGGACACGAGAAATATAAGGTAAGTTAATTACTAATTATTAATGTTGTTCTCTACCTTTCCAAGTTATCTAATTATTTAATGATTTAATTATTTAAGGTCCGATGGAGTGTTAAAGGTTTGCCAATTGGAGACAACGGCACAAATTTAATTAGCTTTATTGGTACTAAGGTGAAGCAAATCTTTCCAATTTCAATTAAAAGTTGGAATGAGAAAGATAATCGAGTTTTGCCTAAAACTGAAAGATGATTTTTGGGACTTAATACAGGTATATAATTTTAGACCTCTTTAATAATCTTATTTAGTGATTTTTAGTTATATTTATTTAATCCATTTTTATGTATAACTAGAAACACTTTGATGTCGATGAGTCCCAAGAGATTGAATACTTTGAAGGAAGCGGGAAGGTTGCATAGGGCTTACAGAATCGATGTGGGGAAAAAGTATCTCAAACGTCTGATGGGACCATCAGACAGAGCCTCCAAAGATCTTTGTATGCTTAATTATAACTAAGGAGGATTGGACCAAATTTGTAGATATACGCACTCTGATCCGGATTTCTGGTTAGTATATTAATTATTTAAGTTATATATATATATATATATATATATTTCACAAGTAGATATCATTCATTAATGTATACTTATCTTTTTAAATAGAAAAAGAGCAAAGCGAATAAAGAAAGAGCTTCTAATCCCGAGTACCCTTATAGAGGAGGTTCTAGTGGATATCAAATTCTCGAAGAAAGATTGGTAAGACACAATTAGTTTAATTTATTATGATTTAATGAATCTTTTAATTTTCAGTTGATTAACAATTATTAAACTTAAATAGTTACTGGAAGAGGGGAAAGATCCAACTCAAGAATCCCTTGATCGTACGATTGTCTGGTTAGAGGCCCGACAAAACAAGGATGGGGAGATTGTGGATCCGAAAACTAAGGAGGTCAAGGACAAAATTGTAAGTATTCCAAAATTCATGAAAAAGTTGCAAGTTACAATCGTCTTCTGGTCCCTTCTCAACGGACACAGAAGTATTTCTTCTTGTGTCCGGCTTGTATAGTTGTGTTTCATAAAGGTAACACAGAGGAACGCATTACGGCTAAAAAGAGTGAAGTACAAAGTTATATCCATTCACGCTTCATGGAAGCCAAGCATTTGAAGGGCGACTCTTTATTTTTGGCACCACTCAATAATGGGTGAGAAATTTAGTCTTCAATCACTTGTTTAATTATTTTGAGGATTGTATTATAGTGTAAATTAATGTGTACTCATTCGTTTCTTCATTTACTTGCAGGCAACATTGGGTACTCTTTGCAATAAACCCTAAGCAAAATGTTGTCTATTATCCGGATTCACTTCAAGGCCATTACAACGTCTACGAAGACTTCGTAGAATCAGTTGAGAGGTGTGTATGTGTAACCCTCTCATTTTAATTTGTATAATTTAATATATGTATTTTGTTCAACTTAACGTTATATATATATATATGTATGACGTTACAGTGCTTTGAAAGAATACTTGGGATTATCTACGAGTAAAACAAGATGGCTACCCATAATCTGTAAGCTTTTTAAGAATCATTCTTATAATTTTAATTGATTTTTGGTCATAAAATGTGACAATTAAGTTATAATCTTTTGCTTTGTAGTGTCCTAAACAACCAAATAGCAATGATTGTGGGTACTATGTTATGAGGTATATGAAAGAGATTATCACTCATGACAAAGTAACAATCCCAACCAAGGTAACTACTTAGATTTATTTTTTATATTGATATTATAATACTTACTCACATTTAATAAACATTTTAATTCTAATTTTATTTCATTTTTTTCAAGATTTTCCCAGCTTCAAAAAACTCCAGAATTACTCTGCTGAACAACTTACAGCAGTAAGGGGGGAGTGGTGCCATTTTGTTTCTAGCTTTTTGTAGCAAGTTTTGAGATTCATAGTTTAGTTATTATTTATGTTGTATATATTGGATTTATATTATGTTGTAAGTACTTCTTAGAATGATATATATTGGATTGGAAATATTATTTGATGAATTTTGTTGACTGAATTTTGTTTGAATGATATATTGGATTGGAATGTATTTTCTGAATTTGTTGAAAAGGGAATGAATTTATAGGTTGTAATTAAAATGGAGAACAAACCAAAATAAAAAAAATATTTAAAAAAAAATTCAGTCAATAGGTAGCGTTTTAGAGTGAAAACGCTAGAAATGAAGTTAAAAATTCATTCAATACCTAGCGCTTTAAAGATAAAACGCTAGGAATTGTAAAGAGAGCTAGAGGATCCCTAGCGTTTTTCTGAAAAACGCTAGGAATGCTAATAAAGGTGCTATAGCATCCCTAGCGTTTTATATAAAACGCTAGGAATGCTAGTAAAAGAAGTGCTATAGCATCCCTAGCGTTTTATATAAAACGCTAGGAATGCTAGTAAAAAGGTGCTATAGCATCCTAGCGCTTTTTATAAAAACGCTAGGTATGGTAGTAAAAGGGCTATAGTATCCCTAGCGCTTTTTAATTTAAAACGCTAGGAATGGTAGTAAAAAGGAGCTATGGGATCCCTAGCGCTTTTATTTAAAACGCTAGGAATGGTAGTAAAATGAGCTATGGGATCCCTAGCGTTTTATAAAAACGCTAGGAATTGTAAAAGGCTATTGGGTCAATGGCTAGCGTTTTATATAAAACGCTACGTATGTCTAAAACACGCTTTGGGTAAATGGTTAGCGTTTCTTAAAACGCTACTAATGGGGTGTACGCATTAGTAGCGCCAGCTTCTCTAGCGTTTTAAAACGCTACCAATGCCCAAAAAAAACGCTGACAAACCTTGTACGCTGGCGTAGTGAGTTAGAGATTTTGTGTATATATATATATATATATATATATATATATATATAGTGTGTGTATTTACGAAAACTAACAAACGATGAGCATGATTGTGGCTAGGTAATATCTAACCAAATACGTCGCATGTATGGTTAGAGAGTTGCTAGCCACCATTTTGCTATGGTGTGGTTAGATATCAGAGTCAACATGTTTGGCCAACAAAGACCAACAAATTGTTAAAATAAAATATAACGATATCTGTTTATAAACCATATATGCGGTAGAGAATGGCTAGATGGAACAATGAATTATAAATGGAGAAAGGATTAAACGTTGAAAAGAAAGCAATGGAACAATGAATTATGGAGAAAGAGGGTGTTATAGTGCTGCCAAAAAAAAAAAGCATGGATTGATTATATGAAAGAACAAAAAAAAAGCAACATACAATGAATGTGTAACCGTCCCAATTAATTGCCTTAAACATAGGAGATAATGGTTTTATTAGTTATTTATATTTAATTAATCATTATAAAGAATATTTCATAGTACTAAATTACCCTTCTATAATAACACCCATTGGATATAATTTAAGTAATATATTTATCATCCAACGGCTAATATAGATTTAGTGATCACTAAGCACAATGCTTAGTGATGTAAGCCTTGGCCTATATATATATATATATATATATATATATATATATATATATAGGGAACGTATGAGAACTAGTGTTTACCATGAAAAATGAGAACTCTTAATTATAACCGTTAGACTAAAATCAACGATTCAGAATATGTCATTAATTACAAAATCTTGTGTGATCTTTAATTAATAAGGAAACAATCAAAGTGACCCCTTTGACATGCACACAGAAGAAGAGGTTGCAAAGGGCTTGATCGGTTCGAAAGGTGAAAAACACTCTGCAAATGCTAACCACAACTAGAGAGAAGGATAAACAGGAGACCCATGTAGCCTCTGTATCATTGGAACAAACTTTTTCTAAACCAGTTGAGGGTGTTGATGTTGTTCTAGGCATGGAGTGGATTTAAACATTGGGACCAATAGATGGAGATTTCTCTACTCCATCCATAACCTTTAGCCAAAATGACACAACCATTTCATATAGGTTAGGGACCAAACATAAAAAAAAAGGGTGTTAGTTTAGAGACTAAATTGAGTCTATACTCCAACTTTTATGGAAATTGCGCAAAAGAAATTAAGAGGCCTCTTTTCTTTTGATGTGATAAATATTTTGAGGCTTAAAGCCCTAGCTTGGCCCTTAGGCAGAAATTCTCTTATGAAATAAATTTTTCGAGGAGCTTTCATATGCCAATCCCCTTATACACGAAATGGTGAGTTTCAAGAACATTCTCACAAACTCAATTAAAGGAATTTTCATGATTTTCTCAAGGATACCTCTACGCAGTAATGGACATAAGAAGCTCTGATCCCATCCTCTACCTGCATGCTTTACGACAATCATCACTCGAAGATAAGTAACTTCATACGGGTTCGATCGAGGCATGGAATCAACCTGCAGCTTCCCCTCAACCACTGGTCTTTCATAAATATATTCCATCCACTTTCCCTATCCTCCATGTACACCCTTCTTTAAGTCAAAATGAGAGATCAATATGCTCTTCCATGCATAACTCGAATTACGACCAACCCTTGCCTCCAAAACGTCACATTTGCTCATAGGTAGTGTTCCTCATGATAGCTAGTTAATACCCCTTGCGTCTCTTTCATTTTTTTTGCGCCAAAAGGAATTGATCTTTTTCTTTATCTCATCCACTAGAGATGGTGGAAGAAGACAAATGCTCATGATAGATGGTGGTATAGCTTGCAACAATGGCTTTATAAGACTCGTGACATACTGTTACCACTCCATGAATTAATTTTCTTTTGGATTCTATATTTCAGGAATCGAAAATTGGTCTTTTCACTCCTTCCTACCATGGGAAGGAATCCTAAATTCTCCCGATATTACTTTCAGTCGATATTTGATCTCCCACACAATGTTTCTGCTGTAGAACATGTGACATCCGGGGCTGACGAGGGCGGGGAGTGATCGTCGGTGCCCAAAAAGGTGGCATGGCAAAGAGCGGCTCCTGGCAGCTTCAAAGCGAAGGGGCGCGTGAATGAACCGAATACGCACCGGAATGAGAGGATCCCGAGGTCATGCGGTATGGGGATCGCATGATTGAAGGAAGGCTTAAAAGAATTGATTTGGACTACTTATACCAACAAGATGCATCTTCTTTTCGGGAGCCTGTCCCATAAGAACTCCATAGTTAAGCGTGTTTGGCTTGGAGTATTAGCGGGATGGGTGACCTTCTGGGAAGTTTTCCAGAAAGCATGCAAGTGAGGACAAAACATGCTGAAAAGACTCGTGTTGGTTCGTGGGGCGATCAACAGCCAGGTAGAAGCGATGCAGGATGTTACAAATGGTATCGAGCGGCAGACCTCTCTCTCGATCACGGTGTGGTTCGGGGGACGAACCAAACGGGCCGGTGTGGGCATGTGACATTCGGGTGATGAGGAGGCGGGAGTGATCGTCGGTGCCCAAAAAGGTGGCATGGCAAAGAGCGCTCTCGGCGGCTTCAAAGCGGCGGGCGCATGAATGAACCGAATACGCACCGGAATGAGAGGGATGCTGAGGCTGTGCAGGTATGGGACTGTACAGTTGAAGGAAGGCTTAAAAGAATTGATTTGGACTACTTATACCAACAAGATCACTACAAGAAAATTGACATTTAGCGACGACAAAACTCTGTGGGTAAAGGGTTAAAAACCGTGGGTATAGCACCAAAAACCTATACCAACGGACGTTTTTTCCGTGGTCTTTATTTGGATATACCCACGGCAAAGTGGCGTCACTATAGCCTGTAGTGATGGTTTTCCTAAGCGTTGGACATAACCTAAGAGCTATACCCACAGTCATGTTTCTGTTGGTATAGGTTTTAACATCACTCTTAATTGTGCTATACCCACAACTAATTCTCCATCGGTATAGGTGCTGGTGGTAGCTCCTAATATGCTATACCCACCCTTCCTTTTGCTGGTAAAGAATTTATTAACACCTTTTGTAGATTTTAGTGACACCTCTTGTCATTAACACATGATAATAAATTAAAAGCTAAATATAAAATTAATAAATACATTTATGAAATAATAAAAGAAGATAAAACTCAAATCATTTATGAATTTATTACAAAATAGTTAAAAATGTCAATCTAAGAGTGTCATCTTGACATTCAAAAAATGTAAAAAAGTATAACAATAATCTCCAAAGTTACAAAAATATTAGATTGCATACTATAAATTTGTAAGCCTAGTCCGACAACCAGAATTAGCTTCTAATCTTCATTAGCACCAAATATCTTTATTTGTGTCCGAACTTGGAGAATTCATTTGGCCAAGGACATTAGAAACAAATTGTGAACATATTGACAGAAAAAACAACTTTTATACTCGAATATAGTAGTTTATCCATACTTCATTCATTAAAACTTAAGGAGTAAAATATAATACCTGTCTTGCCGCTTCATATAAGGAAATTTGCTGGAAAACTGTAAACATATGTGCTTACAAGATGCTTAAAATCTAATAACAACTATCATTAGGGAAACAAGAGATAAAGTTAGCAAACATTTGAGAACTTGAGATTCTAAATACATATATACTCCTCTTCTCTTAAGTCTTAGTGTCTGCAAAAATAGCCTTACAAAACCACCTAGCTGTCAAAAAGCACTCTGATCCTTTTAAGAAAAAAACACTATAATTGTTTTAAAGTGTCAAGTAAAGTAAAAGCTATACAAAGTAGTTTCACCTAGCTGATTTTGATAAGCCACAACAACCACAGTGCTTGTGTCATAATATAAGGGGGAGTACATATAAAGTTACACTATCCCACATGTATAAGTAAGCATCTGTTTAGTTTTAATGAGTATTATTACTTAAGCTAAAGTATCTTTCATGTACTATGGGAAATGCAGATTCTATCAAATTGGAAATATTGGGAAATGGGTAGGGTCTTCTCTAATCCTCCTATTAAATGATTGAATACAAAACTACCATATTAGAGATATTACGTCACTAAGGTAAATATGGAAAAAGTATGGAAACTATATCACAATCATGAACTGTCAACGAGGAGGGGCATCTGAAATTGAGAATCAACTTACGTGAAATGCAAGAAGGAAAAATAATAATTAGTACATTTACATAATAGGTACTTGTAAACATCATTGTCTATCCAGATGTACATCAGAAACCAAAAACAATTCTTCAAGTTGAAATCAAATACCTCGAGATAAGTCTTCCAAAAGAAAAGTTTGTTAAGAAGAAAGTTGCTACCTCAAAAAGCTCCTGCAAACTCAAAGATGAAATTGGTCACAACTCGTGACAAAATCTGAGATTAAATCTAAAACATCACCATCATCTTCGAAAACAACAAGAACAAACAAAGACAACTACTACAAAAGTGAGACAGTAAGAGTATATAATCTGCTCAGGCGTAAACATGATCCTCCAGAAAGAAAGGGGAAAATATATAACTTACTAACACAGTGGTTTCAAAATATGTCATCAACCACCATTGCTTTTAATTTTTTTTACCTGCAAGCTTCTCATATATGGAGGCATGAAGGGCATGACGAAGGGATTCAATGTGAATTACATTTTGAGCACCAACATTATAATCAACACCAATCCTTCCAAACAACACAAAACAACTGCTAACATGAGGCTGAGAGGGCTGTCACTTATTACATATTTTCCAACAGTTAAATTAAATAAAACTGAAAGCACATTGACATAATGTTCAATTGTCCACCTCTTCCTCTCCTCTCTCTAAATTTATTTATTTAACCATAATACTTGCAAATTGTGATAAAAAAAATTTCCAGCAAATCATCTATTATAGAACCTAGTGAGTGACACATATTCATGATACTAGAAGTCATCTTACTAGAATGTAATATATGTAAATGTAAACAAGTCATTTATAAGCATGAAATATAAGATTGGCATTGTTGGATTTGAAAAGGCCAATTTAAATACCTTGGAAGCATTCCCCACTAGTTCACTTTGAAGCTCTATAACTTTCTTCACAGTATTATATGTCCCTTTCTGGACAGAACAATATGCAATTGGCGTGTAAAGAACATAAAATGGTAGAAGAAAGTTAATCAAACTACAAGTTTTAAGCCTACCCTGAAATCCTTATGAGCAGCAACGTTTCCACAAAATAAAAATGAGAATCCTAATATGCATGGTAATGCTAAATGTAACCAAATCCATGAAAAAGAACAATTTAGAAGTTTTGAGCTTTAACAAAAGAAAGGATCTCTATGAGACAAAAACACAAGCAGTTGGTGGACGATTAATAATAACAACAGTGAGAGTGATCATCAAATTTTCCTTACTACTATGAACACAACAGAGACAATCTTAAAGCACGAGTTACCTTCAAATCGGGCTTCCTGACATCGGAAGCATAAAAGAAGCGGAACTTGAACTTGTGAATGCGATATGGCTAGTCACAGGTGGTTCTCACGGAAACTACATGAAAGGAACAATGAAACATAAATCGAATTTAGAATCCTTAATGAACGAAAATGAGTTGAATTTGAGGAAGAGAATATCGTCGATGTTGTTGAAGGATCGATCCGCCATGGTGGTTTTCTTCATTGTTCGCAACTTTGCCAAAACAAAGCAGGTGTTGTTGGAGAATCACCTCTCACTATCCGGCTATCCGAGATGATATGGCTACTAGATTGGTTCTCTACCCAATTGGAAGAGACGGAGGCAGGAGTATTTGGGGGAAGAAATTTTGAAAGAAAGTTTGAGAGAAGAGGGTTTCGCAGACAGTTCTTGAGAAGAGGGAAAGTGTGTGTTTAAGGAAAAAAAGTTGGAAAATCGGTGAAAAATTTAAATTTGTCTATACCCACGGTATTGAGAACTTTTGTAGGTATAAGAGGCATATACCAATAGTTCTAAACTACTGTGGCTATAGGTATCCGTAGGTATATGGCAAATTTCTTGTAGTGGATGCATCTTCTTTTCGGGAGCCCATCCCATAAGAACTCCATAGTTAAGCGTGTTTGGCTTGGAGTAGTAGTGGGATGGGTGACCTTCTGGGAAGTTTTCCAGAAAGCATTCAAGTGAGAACAAAGCATGCTGAAAAGACTCGTGTTGGTTCGTGGGGGCAGTCAACAGTTGTAGAAGCAGTCTGGGATGTTACAGAACATCTCGGACTTTTGCAAGTTGTTTTATTGGCCAGACACTGCTTCTTAGGTTTTTAGAATCATTACCAATATGTGACCCTAAAAAACATAAAAGAATCATTTGTAAACAAAAAATGAGTAATAATCGGTGCATTTCTACAAATCAAGGCCTCAAGAAGCTCTCTACTACATTCAACTTGAGAAGAAGAAAAACAAAAAAAATAAAATTGTTACTTTCACAAGAGATTGGAGGCCAAGGAGTGTGATGCAGGAGTGGAGGGTAGGGGTACGTGTTCCCAAGTTGGGTTGGGTTAAATTTGGCCAAATTTGATATCTTAACCGATTAATTGTTATTGGTTGGGTTAAGTACCCAACCCGTACTCTTAACACTAAAACTGAACCGAACCAACCCGATCAACAATGGGTTAGGTTAGGTTGAGTTCACGGGTCAAGTAAAAAAATAACTTTTAAATTCTAATAAAAAAGTAATTCAATCAACACATTTGTGATACTTGAGCATTCAAAAAATATTTCGAAACACGTCATTAATGCTTAAAAATTCATCCACTATTTGAATCAAGTTCATCACCAAATACATATATTAGCGAAAACAAAAGTGAAGAGGTTAGGAGGTCAATTTGAATGGAGATCTCTCAAATTAGATTTAGCTTTGTTTTTCACAATAATAACAACTATAACAATAATAAAAAATTAAACTCATGTGTGTTAAACACATTTTCTTTTATAAATAATATATATCCCATGTCAATGGGTTGAATTTGCGAGTTCAATATGTCAAATCCGCTACCCGAACTAAACACATTTGGGTTTGATTGGGTTGATTCGGGTTGGATATGAATTTGGTTAGGTTGGGTTAAAATGCGAGTTGATTTTGGTTGGATGAGGGGGTTCGCGGATTGATCCGTACTCGTGAACACCCCTAGTCAATTGGGTGGGCGACATGACCAAAAGAGTGGTTTGGTGTAGAGGTGAAAGAGAGTAGGGGAAAGGAAGGGGGGTGTGGATAGATTTTCAGGATGGTATAAATAACATTCCCCTTACCAATTGCTTCATAACCCAAAATAACAAGAAAAGTAAAAAAAAAAAAAAAAAAAAAAAACACAAGTGAATCCATTTCACTTTCATTTCCCAAAACACCGAAACGAACCTCTCTCCGCATTCCCCAACAATGGCGTTAGCTAATCTCCGACGACTAACCACCCAAGCGAATCACCACCGTCTACCTTCCCTTTCCTTCCTCTCTCAATCCCCACTCTCCCGTCCCTCCTCCACCAAAAAGGTCGCCGACCGAATCGTCCGTCTCTCAGCGATCGATTTCGAAGGCAAGAAGCACGACGTTCTAGGCCTTTCCGGTCAAACTCTTCTGAAAGCCCTAATCAACACAGGCCTAATTGATCCAGATTCTCACCGTCTTGAAGAGATCGACGCTTGTTCGGCTCATTGCGAAGTCAACATCGCACAAGAATGGCTCGATAAGCTTCCTTCCAGATCCTATGATGAAGAATACGTTCTGAAACATAATTCACGTGCTAGGGTTCTGAATAAGCACTCTAGGCTTGGTTGTCAGGTTCTTCTTAATCATGATCTTCAAGGTATGGTTGTGGCTCTCCCTGAACCCAAACCTTGGGACACTTCCTAGGTTTTTTTTTTTTAAAAAATTAATCGTTTGTTGTTGAATAATGTGATTGAGTTTGTGTTTCTGGAGAAAGATGGAACTTTTATTGAACCTTGTTGTATTTCATTGTTAATGTTATGGAATTTTTAGTGTTTTGGACCCTGTGCCGGTGAATGGCAATGGCAATGGCAATGGGATGCTATTAATAATTATTTGAAACTGTGTATTTCTGTGATTAGTAGCTATGCAGTAGCATTTTGCAGCTTATTATGATTCCATTCTTACTGTATGTTTGGTTCTACACTGATACATACAGCGACAAAGGTTGAGTTTGCATGAATTGATTTTAACCAATTCTGCCAGAGAACACCTAAATAATAAATATGTCAAAATCAAAATTATGTATCTAGAATCACTTTGAGCCCTCTCAACCAAACATGCAATTAGTTTCTTTTTTTTTTGCAAAAGAGAAAAAAGGGGGTAGAATCATCCTTTTGCAGGTGGAGGAATTTATGAATTTAGAGTCTTTTTTACCCCTAGAGACCTATTTGCAATGTAGGTTGAAGGCTGATTGATGCTAACAGCTAGGTTTATTGGGTTAATGTATCTGCCGTATTTGAATCTCGTTGACCACTTTTTGGATTAATTGCCTGATGTATGTTAATGAGGATGCTGATTGCTGATGCTATGATGTTAGTTCACCATTTTTGTGCAAATGGTGAAAGGCACATAGGTGTTCCAATTCACTCGTGTGGGCTAAACTGCTAAACAAAATAGGTCAACCTTAAACAATTAACGTTATGGCTAAAGAAAAGCAGTAGCAAAATTTCTATAGACACGTATCTTACAATACATTGAAAACCTAAGTAGTTGTAGGAGAATATCCTGAGCAGTAGCTTACTGAAAACTTGCAAAGTGTCCCATTAGTTTAGAAAGTTTGAAACAGCAGGTGTTAACATATGTAAGGTGATGCTCATTTTCACAAGAAAAGGAGAACTATGTTAAAAAAAATAGCAAAGGGTGATATACTAGAGGCCCTAAATTACCGGGAGCCAAATTTAAGTTACCCCTTTTGGGTCAGTAAGATGGATGGTTTGTTGTTTGAAGCAATGATGGATCAATGTGTTTCAAATCCTTCTGTTGGCTTTTGTTTAGGGGTTTCATTGATTATGTAGATTCAGGACAATATGAAAATATGATGCTGGAGCATTTTGATAAAGAAAATTTGAGGGCTGCTAGTGCTTTGATATAAAAGAAGTTTTGTTATTGGGACTGGAAGTCATCTGTTATCTTGGACTATTATGACATGCTCTATGTCTGGATCTCAAACCTAATAGCTGAATTTTTTTATTTCTCTTGCCTGTGTGCGCTTTAAGCTAATTGAAAGAAATGATAGCTTCGAATTTTTTACTAGCATATACGAATGTGTCAATTTAATTGACCATATTCACCGGAAGAACGATGTTCTTGGGCAATGGATTTTGTTATGTCTCCATGCATGGTTTATGCTTCAGGGTATAATGGTAATTTAATTTAGGGATGTTATAACCACTATTTATGTTATTTACTTGCAGGATGTAAACTTACCTTGTTTTTGTATCCTATCTGAAGGAAGTGTATATTCCTCAATTCTTAAAGTCTTATTTAGTGAATACAGTATTAAATTGATGCTTGCGCCATAAATAAGAGGGCGACATGGTAAATCATACTTGAAGTGCCCAAACGTTAGTCATTGTATAGTGGCTATATAGAGAAGGACATCAATAATTGTAATATGGTGGGCTCTTCTTAGTCCTAGGTTTGCTGCTGATTCCCTGCTAGAACCTAATTTTGGTCCATTATGTTGACAGTTGTGTATATTTCATGTTCAATTCCAGTTGTTAGGTTTTATCTGGTCAATAGAAAGGATTCTCTACTGGTCTACCTCTATGATTGGTCAGCTTTTTAGGTGCAATTGGTTATTTTATTAACCCATTATCTATATTTAAGTTTGTAATAGTGAACTTATTCAAACATCTTGCATCAGTTTACTACCATTTGGGTTCGTAGATTATAATTAGTTTGAACTTCATTTGACAGTAGAGTACTATTATTTCAGACACTGAATCCCTTGTTCTAATTCTGTTTGGAAAAAAAATACTAGTGCTAAATAACAAAATACGAGAATTGATGATTCGAGGCTGCCTAAGGAAGATATTGATGTTAGACCATGATTTAGGGTGCCTGCAATAAACTGTCATTATCCTATTTCTTATGGCCTGTCTACATAAGTTGCCAATGAATGGCATTTCTTATCTTGCTGAATATTAGGTATTAGAGAACAACATAATATTGAAATTTTGTCCTAGGTATTTAGTCCTTGATGACTAACCCGTGATATAAGAATTTTGTCCTGAGTACTCCTCACTTATACCTATAGCAAATATCTTGCAGACAGAGTTTGTAAGGATCCTGTTTAGAGGTATGGAGGTTGACACATTCATGAATAAATGTTTGACCACTATAAATAGTGTTTTTATTTAGTCCTTAGTTTTTTTTTTTTTGTTTTTTGTGTTTTTTGTATCCATAATATATATTTTTAATTTGGTTTTAGTTCTTCAATCAGTTAAACGGTGAAATGGTTAACATGTGTCTACCTCACCCAACACATGGTGTGATGTCACTTAACATGCCACCTAAACTTGATAAATCAACCCCTGCCCTTTCTCTTCCCTGAGCAACTAATTTGTTGCTTTTAGTTCATCTATTAGTTAAGTGATGAGATGGCTAACAGAAGCCTACCTCGTCCAACCTATGTCACCTAACATGTCATCAAAAAAGTGATAAATCAGCCCGTGCCCTTACTTAGAGGGCATTGAACCTGCATTGTACCTGACAACACTAGGGTAGATGTGGGTTGGGGATGGGGCATAGAACCATCCATCCATTTCAATAATGGTGGTTATGGAGGGGGCGGGTGGTCTTTGTGTTTTATAAGGGTGGCGCCTCACCATCTGGTGGCTTTGGCAGAAAACATGTGGCAATCGACTTTGCTGTGGTTGTGGACTGTGAGAGGGGTGAAGAGCCATAGTGGTGAACAAGACCTTGAAAGCAGACAACCCTAGAAACAAATGCAACCATTGGATTTAGGAAGAAAGCATAATTGTATGGTTGGAGAAATAACCACAACACCATATATGTTTGGAACTGTAGCTCAATTTCTCTCCTTACAACCCAAACACCATTCTAGAAGTTGAAAACCACTTTGTAGGAATGGGTTCCTCTCCTGTCACCCCCTCTCTATCTCTCTCTCTTACATTTTTTAGATTTTTTTAAAATAAAATAATTCAATGGGTGAGATTGAGTATGATGATGATCCAATGGAAGAGCTTATGGTGGCATGTGTGACAGGACTGGATCCTGACTGGAGAGGATCCGGGTCCCACTTTGTGGGTGGTAATGTGTGTTCAAGCTTTCTCAATATGGTTCTAAACATACACGTAGTTGCGTGTCTGAGGAACACCACTTTACAAACACATAAGATTGACTAAATAAAACAAATACACATCATAAGATACTTGGGCTCCAATTAATGCTAAATCGTCATGATCTTTAGGATTACAAACTTCCATTGATTCTGTATTCTACTTACATTGAGAACGTGCGTTTTTTTATGACGATTTAACATTTAACCCTCTTAAGTATATTTTTTTTATGTTCTTTTGCACAAATGTTTAGGTGAGGGGATGCTAAGAGAAAAAGTGAAGCGTTGCGAATTTGAACATAGACTCTCTTATAGTATCTACACATCACTTATTTACTATGAAGCACGGACATTGCCCTTCACTGGCGTGTCCAGGTGTCTGACACGTGTCGGTGTCCGACACGCGCGTCACGCTGCGCGTCGACGACACGTGTCGACACACGTGTGCAAAGTGTCCTATTTTTTTTTTTGTTTTCTGCCTCCGACACGGCGCGACACAGTGCGGGACACCGCTTTGCAAACACAGGACACGGGAGAGAAGATGGAAAGTTGGATTTCAGATTAAAAAAAATATAAAAACAAACAAATAAAATTATAGTTTTAATTTTAAACTTCCTCGGTAAGCAAACCTCAAAGGTACAAGGGTTTGGTGGTGTTTCACTGTTTCAACTTCTTCCTTGATATCCTCTTTTTGGGTATTTCATCTTCATCCTTGTTGAAGCTTGTTCTTCTTCTTCGTTAATCTTTCTTTCTTTGCTGACTTGAGCTTTGAGCTTGCGTTTTCTGTGTTAGTTTCCTTCATATCGTTCTGTTTCTTTCGCTGCATTTAAGGTTAGTTCCCTCTGTTTTTGCGTGTGCCCTGTTTACTAGATGATTTTGGTTCACTAGATGATTCAGGGATTTTGGAAGTTGCTAATTTGTCTTTGGATGAACAGGATTTAGAGGGTGTCTTTTTCAATGATGATGATTAATTAGATGGTTAAAGATCTTAAATTGTTCTAATCTTTTGGTACTTTTTGGTAGTAGATGGATGGATTTTGGTGAATTACAAGTATATGTTGTTTTGGAACTTTTTTTGTAATGAAAGGAAATGACAATTTAGATGAATACATTTACTTCCAAGATTAGAAATTTTATAAATGATGCTTATATCTTTTTTATTTAATTATAATTTAATATATACAGCGGTGTCGGTGTCTTGTATTTTTGACATTAGCGGTGTCTTGTAATTATAATTTTTATATCTGACCTCTAGACTTTGTCATTAAGACATTAACACGATCCTATTTAATATGATTACCTCAACTCCTCCAACACCATATTGGCAACTGCAACACCAAAAAAAATTCTCAGTGTTGGCAACAATTTTACATGCAAGTCGACGGCATTTATTGCAAATGGTTTCTACATTTTAGCTACAGAAAAATAGACTAATTATTAGGGATGGCGATGGCATGGGGCGGGGCGGGTGCGAGTACTCTTTCGCCTCCCGTCCCCCTCTCAAATCAGTCCCCCGTCCCCATCCCCATTCCCGCCTAGAGACATTTTCCCCATCCCCATCCCCACGGATCCCCTCACTTCATGAGGCACGATAAATAACAAAAATATAAATTAAAATATAATAAAATTAGAAAAATATATAAAAAGTAAGACTAAAATTCAAAAGTTTAACATTTTAATATAAAAATATAAATGTTAGTCTTAGTTTTATATTCTAATATTTGGAAAGTATAAAAGTCAGAACAATTTATTATTTTGTTAATATTTTAAATTGAAAACACGTATAAAAAGACTAAAAATTTAATTACTTATAAATAATATATATCTATAATAAGAATATTTATGTAATTTATTCGGATGGGATCATTACGCATGAATGATGTATGATCCCCATCCCCATCCCCACTTTGATTGCGGGGATTTTCTCCTCCGTCCCATCCCCAGGGGAAAAATCCTCCGTCCACGGCTACGTTCAAGCGTCCCATGAGGATCCCCACTTGCGGGTAGAAATTGCCACCCCTACTAATTATCAAGCATCAAAATAAAACCACAGGTTCACAACAGCTGGATTGAGAACAAACTGACACAATAGACGTGCATATATATAAGCAAAGGCAACACACAATTGCATGTGTATTTTGCATCCAATTTGTTGAATACGCTACTCATTCATCCTACAATCTTTATAGCAAGCATAATTAACACGCAGAAGTAGTATCTCATCATTTTTGTATTATAGCTCGGTCATATATATGTTGACACCCACACATTACTACTAACCGTTATATTCATCAAAAGATAAAGAAATTCATGAAGGTGTCAACTGACAAATCCTTAAATTCATCAAAGATAAAGAAATTCATCCGTAAGACCTCACAATTGTGTGTGTGAATTTCTAATGGTAGTGATCAGTGGCGGATCCAGAACCCTGGGGTCAAGGGTGTCAGATTTTTTAAATACACAATTTACTAAAAACATTGGCGGATCTACATATATTTGAGGGGTTGAACCCCCTCAAATAATAAAATTAGCTTATAGAGTTATTCATAGAGTAGAGTTAGATTCCATTCTTCCATGATATAGATTAGATTCTATTCTTATAGAGTTATTTCTACAATTACGGTTGCAACAGGCAAAACCATCTTCAAAAGAAGACTTTATCAGGTTCAACTTGTGTTGCACTAGACCAACACAAATTAAATAGCACAAATTAGTTCCTAAATACAAATTAAATAACACTACAAAATCAATATTGGTGCTTCCTTTCCAGCTGAGTTTTGCCACCCAAAATTCGTACATGAGACATTGTGATGGGATCCAAGTTACCATTCAGATCAGCTGTTGTTGGTAAAAAATTCAAATTAAATAACACTAACACAAAATACAAACTAAATCGTACTTAACAGATTCAAAATTAGGATAATAAGAACAAGAACGGATCCAAGGAGACAGAGAGACAGAAACTTTTTTAAAATAAAATATAAGAGTGTGAGTGATTGTATGAGTGTGGTGCATTAGAGTGGTGCAAAATTAGGAACTTTGGTGCAAAACTAATAACTTTGATGCAAAACATATTTTTCAGGAGATGCAAAAATACTTTTCTCCAAGGTATCAGTGCTAATTTTATTATTTAAGGGGGTTCAAGTGAACCCCCTCAAATATATGTAGATCCGCCAATGGTAGTGATCACTCCGTCTACGTAAGAAAAAAAGAGATGTAAAAAAAATCAAAGAGAAAGAGGGCTAAAATAATTAAGTAAGAGGGCTAAAATGATTAAGTAATAAATATTAGTGTGTCGCTTAGTGTATTAAAATAGGATCTAATTTTATTTAGCGTTAAGTTTTTGTTGATGTATTGAAGAACCTTAATTTATTCAAAAATAATAATAATAATAATAATAATAATAATAATAATAATAATAATAATAATAACCTTATTTAAATCATAAGAACATCGTGTGTTATGAACATTATTATTTGTGGATGTCCATTATTCTCCCATCTTCTCATTACTCTCTTGTAGTAGTGGGTTTTCATTAGTAACCACTCACTTACCAATTCTCACCCTATAAATAGGGTTCACCTTATGTATAGAGATGTACTTGAAAAGAGAAATACAAAGACTACCATATTCTCTTCTTCTCTTATCATTCTTTGATTCTTCTTTTGCTATAGATTTATAACACGTTATCAGCACGAAGTTCTACCAATCTAAGGTAATATTGCTTCTTGTTTGTTCTATGATACTACTTGAAGTGTAGTATGGGATGTTTTTGTGCAATGATGTATTTTTCATCTCAGAATCAATATTTGTGGTTTGCATTTCTATTTAATTTTTTTTGATTGATTTATGATCACGGTGTAAATCGGGATCTCATCCGAAAATACAAGAAGTTCAACGCCTGTGCATATCATCTTGTTATAATAGTCTTATTTATTGGACATGTATGGCCGAAATAGGATAGTATGGCTTAAATGGATTTATGGATGATTACTTGATATTCTAGTAGTCTATTCATTTTCTCTCCAATTTGTTATTAGTCTTTATTCATTATACGTGTTTGAAGTACTAGGCTAAATCATCTCAATGTTTTTCCTTGCCTTTAATACCTGTTTAAGTGCTACTTAGATTAAAATGAATTGTTGACATTTAATTTGCTAAACAAGTCTGAATATTGATCCTTTGCTATGCTAGCTATTTATTAATTAATTATATAAGTTTGATTTGTAACATTATGCAATGTATCATGAAATCAAAGACACCTACTGTCTCTTGGTTTTGGAAAAGTGTGGAATTTCTCTCTACTTTAGTTTTTGATTGTTTGACTTCTTCCTATAATTTAAACCAAAAAACTTTTCGACATTCGATAGTGCTTTCACACTGAAGGTAATCTATAATTTACGAGAAAATAGTGCTTGTTTGGGTTTCATTTTTATTTTTAGTTTTTCTACCTACATTATTACTTGACTATGAGGCCACTAGTATCGCTCCATTCCCAAAAGTGAATGTATCAACACATGATAACAAAATAATAAACTTTTGATTAAAAATCATGAGACTCATTCCACTAGTATTGTCTCATTCCCAGAAGTGAATGTTGCGACACACGATCACTACGAGTTTGGTGGTGGTCTTGATCATAATCTTAGTGGAAATTACATGATCACATCTTTCCACCATAAGTTATGTATCATTGTTTATGATATAGTTCCTGAAGAACTTCAAATTTTAATATCCAAGGATGGCTCATAGTATGGTTTTTCTTGATTATCATTGAAAAAGTTTTGTGGTATAGTTCCTGAAGAACTAATGAATTGGTAATCCAGTAATCCTTATAGGATTGCACAAAGAATTGTTTTTATTATCCTTGTCAAGAAAGAATAACCTAATATTCAAGCATCCCTGCAAGATTGCTCAAGTATGATTTTTTCCGTCAATGTTTTGATTTTGTGGTAGTTCTTGAAGAACAATTGATTATAAAGTATATTTTTATTTGATCATCATATTAGAATGATTTGTGATTCTTGAAGAACTCGACTTTTACACAATGATTGTAATCTATGAGATCTATTTGACCTTAGCATGTTTTGAAGCGAATGAGATTAAGAGAAAGGGATTATAATTTATGTCTCAAATATTGTCATGAAATAGAGAAAGGGCATATAATTTATGAGATTTATTTGACCTTATGTGATAGGGAGATACTCACAAACCACTCAATAAATTAAAATTTATTCCCAGAAGTGAATGATTTACTTTATAATTTTGGTATAAGAAAAGTTGTGGTGATGACCATTGATGTGGTAAATTATCGTTATCCTATTTTAGTGACATATGTATCATTTTGTGATTGTGACCTTTGTTATTCCAAATAATGGTGTAGTATCTTATGAAAAATATGTAACTTTTCTTCTTTCTTATGCTTAGTCTGGTTCAAATCAACAGTCCAAGCAGCGACTTTGAACTCGACCTTCATTTCGCCAAGTCATCACTGAGCATGACGGATCGGCCCCCCAGACTTCGTGTCCTTCAGACTAGCTGTGTCAGTATAAAGCATAGCGTAAGTCCATCAAGGTAAAACGTATCAGTCCCACAACTTGATATTGAACCTCAGGCCGCTCGAGCAGGCCACCTTCAGAGCACAAGTGCTCCTTCAGAGCCACAAGTGCTCCTTCAGAACCCAAGTGTTCCTTCAGAGCCACAAGCACTCCTTCTTTACTGCATTCTTTATTACTTTCTTTATTTCCTACCAGTGTCGGCCTACCAGAGGTCGATACCATCTTTACTGCTTCATTTCTTGCTTTTGCTGCCTGAGGGCTAGCACCAATTGATTTTCCGCTGTCTTTATCGCTTTAGCCACCTTCGATCGAGGGTCGGTACCAAGCTTATTTTACTCGCTTTTGTCCGTAGAAAGTGACACCCATTCAAAAAAGAAAATTCGGATTTCCCCAAGTGGACAAAATTGGTATAATTTTTGAGTTCTTTATTTCTATTTTGCCTTGGAATATGTTTCGGCCAATTCATATTCCTTGTCAAAATCCAAATAAAGAGGGGCAGCTGTCATACCCCAATTTTGTCCGCCTAATTTGAAATCTTGCTGGAAAAAGGGTTGAGAGCGTTTGATTGTTGTCTCGCGCATTTAACTCACATTAGACATTGATTTCGCACAACTTATTCTCATCACCAACATTTGTCGTTTTGATCGCGTATACGTTATGTGCGCACGCTAGTCATGCGCGTGTTGCTCGTCTCGTCGCATTAGCATCTCATCGCATGTGTGATTTATTTTTAACAGTTGTATTTGCTAAATTGCTTTACACAAAAATCTGATTTCAAAAGTTGTTATTATTATTCATTAATCAGTTTTTTTTACAATGAATCATGTGACTACCTAAGTCAACTTTCTATTCAAGTACATAGATACAAAAGGAAAATAAAAACAGAATAAAATAAAACACAAAGAGAACTAAAACAATACAACTAGCGAGGAGCCGTTCTGCCTTGCACGATCCCACAGCTTGCTCTGCTTCATTTTTGACACTTTAGGCTAGAAGGTAATGGTGTTTTCACTTGTCCCCTTGGCTTTGAGCTTTTACGCAAAGTCTCCCTTGTCCTTGCTCTTGCCTTGCTTCTTTGCTTGTCTCCCAACAACCTTGGTATTATGCACTTCAAAGACACCTATATCACACACAAACCCACTATAAATACAGAGAGACAGACACACAAAGGGGGAGAACAAAAACTAGAAACAGTGAGGAAAAAGCAGAAAAAAACGCAGCCAACACACACAACACAAACACACAAAGAATATACAGAGGCTGAAAACACAAAACCAGAATCGATGTTGGGGAGAAGAACACAACCCATAACTGATGTTGTAGGAGAGAATACAAAAAAAAAGCAAAGACAAAATGAAAGACACATATAAACAGAGAGAAAGAAGAGGAAATAAGATGCTACAAACAAAAACAAAGACACACCTCCATCATCTTCCTTCTCGATCCAACGCCTCACCATAACCACCCTTCCTTCCACCCAAACACCACCATCACGCCGAACCACCACCGCATTGAAACCATCACGCCGGAACCACCACCACGCCGAAACCACCACCAAATCGAACCACCCTTCGCGAGCTCCTCCACCGCCGCCACCGAGAACGTCACCGACGAGCACCCCACGGGCGCCTCGCTCTCTCTCGCGCGACGTTCTCTCTCCCTTTCTCCTTCTCTCGTTCGCGTCTCTCTCTCTCTCTCTCTCGATCCGTTTTTTTTTTTTACGCAAATAGAATGGAACAGCGGGAAGGGAGCGCGTTTATGTTTAGGTTTTTTTTTTTTTCTTGGTTTGAGCGTTGGTTTACAAATGCGGGCTTCTTTTTGTTCTTTGTATGTTATGTTTTTTTAACACACATTTGTAACTACACCCCCCACGTTTTGATTACAGCTCTTTTTTTTAAAAAACAAATGTGGACCTATGTTTCTTTTGGTTCACATACTTATGATTAAAATGTGGTTAATTTGATTTTATTATTGTTCTTTGCTTGATGATGTTTAATATTGGTGCTAGTATTTCATTGTAGTATTAAATGTTATTTTTGTTGTTAGTTGATGAATAATATATTCATGTTTGCTTGATTGTTGCAGTATGAGTTTTGTTCATTCATTTGCATTTGGTTATGGATTTAGAATTGATTTGAAATGTTCTACCTCTTTTCTAAAACCCATTTCATAGACTCAAATAAAAAAAAACCTCTTATTTTCAAAATAAGGGTAAGATAAATTGTCATTAACAATCAATCGCGCCGTTGCCGTTTAGATTATTAATGGTGGTTTGCTTATCTTCGGCAAGTTAGTAGTGGAACCATTCTAACCGTTGTTGTTCGGTCTCCACAAACACTCCTGTCTTTGCGAAAACGTTTTCTTCCTCATTTAATAAAACCGATTGTCGCTAACGGTCAAACGCGCCGTTGCCGTTTAGATCATTAATGACGATTTTATTTTCTAAAGAGTTAGTAGTGTGGCCATTCCAACCGTTGTTGTTCGGTCGCTACGAACACTCACCAAATTGCGAAAAACTCTTAAGCCGTTTTCAGACGCAAAAGACGAGAACTACGTAGCTTTGATCCCTCATCCTTGTGAGGGTACGTAGGACCGGGTTCATGTCCCGTCAAGCACCCTTTTAAAAAAAAATCTTTGTTTTGTCCTGATTTTCAAAGATACCAAAAACATTCTTTTCCCCCTCCTGTTTTCAATAAAACAAAAATTCAAATAAAAAGAAAAGAAAAGAAGTAGAACAAATTGTTTTCAAATCAAACTTTTATATAAACCACACATCAAGTTAATGGTTCCCTTTCGGTAGAAAGGACGCGCGTGGTGTGCTAATACCTTCCCATGCGTGCAGACCCCCGAACCTACATCTCTCGAGTTTTTCAAAAGACCATCCGCTTTTCCAAAAAAGGGTTTTTTTCAATGTTTTCCTAAATAAATATTGGTGGCGGCTCTACTATTTTTCACGTTGTCAAACGAAAAGTCCAAACCGGATTTTTCGGGCGCAACAGCTGGCGACTCCACTGGGGACACCTTTCCTTTTTTTTAAAAAAAAGGAGAGATGAGGGTCAAGCCTAGTTAACCTGATGTGTGTTTAATTTGTTTGACTTGAAAGTTAATTTTACCTATTCCCTTTCTTCTTTTCTTTTCTCTTCTTTTATATGCCTATGATTATGCTTATGCATGCATTCTTCAATTCCCATGTCCCCTTCTTCTCCGCTCCCTTTCTTGAGGTAAGTCACGCATATGGTCATTGTTATCGAAACCTAGTTTAGTTCATTGGTATTCATATATTGAACCCTAGGGTAGATGATATGTGGCTGTTTGTTTTTGTCTGGACTGGTCTGGGTTTTTCCTTTTGCAGGTGGGGAATATATGTGGGTAGTTCTAGGCGGTATGCCCTTGCTGCACACAATCACACCTTATGATTATTGCTTTGAGAGGGGCCTAAAACCCAAGGTCCGACAAAAACTTAGGAGAGTGGAAACGAGTAGTGGTATCGCAATTGGACCGTTGTCCTTCCGACTCTCACGAAAGTTTCACGCAGTATGCTCTTTCATGATGCCTCACACGGATGGCGTTCCATCGTTGTGGGTGCTATTGTGAGAGAGAATTAGCTCTGTAACACAGTGAGGAAGTGACTAGAACCTACATGGGAGGAACATTTGAGTCGTCCTAGAACCTAGGTCTCCGCCTTCGTAGGGCACAAAGGGCATACTAAATTGTGTGTTGCATTGTAATCTAGGCATGCTTTCAAAAAAAGAGAAGGAGATTTTTCAAAAACAAAAAAAAAGAGAAATAGAGAAAGAGCTGCCGTTGTAGCCTTTCTTTTGCCGGTCCGTACGAGGCAGCATGTGGCCCACTCTTTTCAAAAAAAAAAGAGAGAAAGAGCTGCCGTTGTAGCCTTTCTCTTACAATGTCCATATGAAGCCACACACGGCCCGCATTTTTCAAAAGAAAGAAAAAAACAACTTTGAATTAATGCCTATAAAGATTTTGCCCTAACCTGCATATGCATAAAACATCACCATCATTTTGCATACATCCTCGCATCGCATCTAACATAAGCTTTTATAGTCCATGCATGCACCCTCGCATTTCATCACAGTTTGTTTGCCGAGAATCCCAAAGTGACAAAAATCTTGCCATAGGTACTTAATGGAATCAAGAAGTGAGACAGTGCATGCTCCAAGATATCCGGTTGTAAGCAAGATTGATGTTGCCAGTCTGAGGAAACGTGTTGACCTGATGGGACCTATTGAAAAGGGTTTGTTCGATAATGCTTATGGGAACCTCCGGAAGTTATTGCAGCTAGAAGTACAGACTGAAGCTATCGTGGCTTTGAGCAGGTTTTATGACTCTGGGATTAGGTGCTTTCTCTTCAGAATTTCCAATTGGCTCCCACATTGGAAGAATACCATCGATTTTGGGTTTCCCTCGGGCGAGAGTCATTCCTTACGATATAAAGAAGCGATATTACGGACGAGAAATTTGTTTGCATTCTTTGCGAGGTGAAGGTAGAGGACCTGAAGCTCCAGAAACAGAGGAAGAACCTTGTGATGGGTTTCCCGCAGGGTTATCTCGAGAGTTTGATGGATATGCATGCCAGAAATAAAAACTGGGTTGTCTTCAAGCAAATCTTGGCCTTGACAATCTTGAGTCGTTCTTTTCCCACAGTTGAGAGATTTGTGGATGTGGTATCATTGGTATCTTCTTAGCTTCCCTGAATGAGAAGAACCCGATCAATCCAATCCTCGCAATTCTTGCGACACTTATTCAGCCTTCACTCATCACTGTGAACTGAAGAGGAAGAAAATCTCCTGCTCCTCTCACTTATTGTGCGCTTGGCTTCTAAGTCATGTCTTCACTAATCCAAAAAAGTGGAAAAATTAATTGACTATGCTATAACTTGTGAAGTGCGAATCATGAATATTCAGAGTGGATCCGCTTTCTAGGGAGCCTAGATGAGCACTCAATCCGTTGGTATCTCTCATCTTGTTTGGGAAGATAGACTGAGGTAGTCTTCCGCTGTGGTGTTTTTCAAAATGTCCCACTGATGGGTACTAAAGGTTGCATCAACTACAATCCCTCTCTGACTCTAAGACAATTAGGCTATCCTATGAGGAATGCACCTACCAAGGAGATGGTCTTCCCGTTTTATATCTATGAGGGAGGCCCAAAGGATGACAGTTTGACTAGAAAGGTTTTGCAAGCTTGGAGTACGGTTACCCGCTATGGAAAAGTAGAGATCTCTCAGAGGACTGGGAATTAACTTCGCTCGGTGGCTTGAGGAGAGGATTCAGAGTGTCCGGCTACCACATCAGAGGTTATTGCAAATTGAGAGAGAGGAAATGAACTCTGGCACTCCTGTTGTTGAAGAGTTAGGTGATGTCAAGTTGGCCCTGCTAAAGGCGGAAGAAGAGAAAAAATCCCTGCAAGCTGAGATAGAGAAGTTGACTCTGAAAAACCAAAGATTGATAGAAGATAATGCTCTCAAATCTGCTGTCATTGAGGAGTTTGATGGGAAACTCAAAGTAGAAGTGAAGGGCAAGGTAGAAGCTCAAAAATATCTGCAAGCGGCTAAAGAGGAAGTCAAGAGACAAAAAGCGAAAGAGAAGAGAGCAATTGAAGAAGTCAGTCAATGGAGGGATCTGTATGAAAAGACAAAAATGGAAGAGAGAACTGCAAAAAGCCTGCTGGCCAAGTCAAAAAGAGAATCCCGCATGTTACAAGCTGAATGGGAGAGTAAGCTAGACAGTGTTGTGCAAGAGAGAGACACATTTGAGAATATCCTCAGAGAATATCAGCAGGCCTTAAAAGCAGAACAAGAGGATTCTGATGAGTTGAAGAGACGCCTTTGTCACATCAGCGATGCATATCGGCAGGTAAGGGATGAAAGTCAGTATTGGGAACATCGCTATGTTGAACTACTTGGCAGGATTGAAGAGCGGCGATCATCATAGAGTTGAAGGATGAAATTCAGCGATGGAAAGTTAGATTCTCACGAGCTTGCGAGTTGGCCAACCAAGCTCTCTCCCGGTGTGCCTAAGAAGGCTAGGGAAAGGCCGAAGATGAGATGTTCCCTTTCAACACCCACGGCGGTTTACAAATTTGTGGAGTTCTGCAGAACCTTGGTTGAAGAAGTCAGAGAGAAAACTGGAAGAATTCCCACAGGCAACAAGAGGAAGAGAACTGAAGTTTTAAAGGCTCTATGTAGTTGAGCTCTTGTTTGTAATTTTCGTTTTTATTGTACCTTTTCTCCCTGAACGACTTTATTTCCATTGGAGTATTTTACTTTTTGAAATGTAAGACCTGAAGTACTTGTTTAAACTTGAATGTATGGAGCGTGTTTGTTTCACTTATTGATTCCACTCTTGTTATGTTCTAAACAAGTCAGAATTCACCGTTAAATCTATGGCAAGACATAGTACACTACGATTCTCGGCATAAGACAAATTAAAACTAACACTCATTTGCATTGCACGCATCGCATTCATTAATATCCTCGCTCATAAAAAAATGTTTCATCGTGAAGAAGTCGAGCGGTGGTTCGCCTTCACCAATACTTCACCCGACTACAAGCAAGGCTGATGGCTAATTCGCAAGAGCATCCGGAGATTGAAACCGAAAGTGATTGAAACACGAAGATTTGGGCGTGCAAATTTCGATTCTGAGCAACCGCTCGGAGAACCAAGTGCTTAAAGATAAGATAGGTACAATGGAGGCCCGGATGCATGAGATGATGGTCATGCTACAAAGTTTAAAGAGTGGGGCAATTTCTTTGAAGTTGGCGCGCGAGCTGGGTCAAGATGGTGTTCCTCCTCCAAAGATTAGTAAACGCTACAGCTACGGCTCCTCCGGGAGCCGGGGTCAGTCGCCCTGCTTTTGCTTCAGAAATGAATAATCAATATACTTCGCAAAGATATCCTTGGGGTATGCTGCTGGTACATGCCACGAATGTTGGATCCATTCCACCGGTGTGGGCTGCGCTAATCCGATTCTTGCCAGTATGCGGGGGAGCTGCCGGAGGACCGCAGATTCAGACTCCTAGTCCTCATGCTGTGCTCAGTCCTACTCCGGGGCTTACAGCACATCCTCAAAATGTTCTTCAGCCTGGAGGGTACTATTACAGTATGGGGAGCCACCCCCAAGGACACACGTTTGAGGGATCACAGCCAAATGATCTGATTCGTGCACTTGAAGAAAGAGTCGGGGCAATTGAGGTACCGGTGTCGAGCCAAGGAAGCCCGTGTGGTCGTGTTTAGTCCCAGATTTGGTTTTGCCACCGAAGTTCAAAGCTCGAGGTGGACAAATACGGAGGAATCGGTATCGAGCAGAGCCATGTTACAATGTTTGTCCAGAAAAATGGGTCCTTATGCCAATGACGATAAAGCGTTGATTTATTGCTTCCAAAAGCAGGTTTGGCTGGAGCTCCTCTAGATTGGTACATGAAACTGCAATCCTCTGAAATTCGTTGTTGGAAGGATTTGTCCGAAGCATTCATGAGACAATATAAGTATAACATGGACATGGCTCCGGATAGGTCACAATTGCAACACATGAGTAAGGGCGAAAAGGAGACTTTCAAAGAGTATGCCCAGAAATGGCGAAGCATAGCTGCCCAGGTCCAACCTCCTCTGACGGAGAAGGAAATGGTGTACATGTTCCTGGAAACCCTGCCAGCAATTTACTATGACCGCCTGATTACAAGTGTTTCAACTAGCTTCTCCGATATGATAGTCTTCGGGGAAAGACTTGAGCATGGTCTCCGAAGTGGGAAGATTTCAAATCATCTCAGTAATGCAGGAAGCTCTGGTGGTTCAAACACTCAAAAGAAGTACCCCTCCCAGTTCCCGAAGAAGAAGGAAGGGGAAACAAATGTGATCACAGGAGGAAATTCATCCTTTGGTACCCCTCCACCACAAACTGTTCCATTCTCTGCTCCTGTGCCACCCCAGCAAGGCAATGATAGTCACAAAGCTCAGGGTTATCAGTACAAGAAACGGACCAATTTCGATCCAATCCCAATGACCTACACGGAGTTGTTTGATCACCTGATTTCCAAGAACTTGATCAATACTCGGCCAATGAAGGCCCTTCAGCCGCCATTTCCCAGAGGTTACAACGCTAATGCTACTTGCAGTTTCCATGAAAACGGGGTCGGTCATGCTGTGGAGGAGTGTAAAGCTTTTAAGCATGTGGTGCAAGACCTGATAGATGCTGGTTGGATCTCGTTTAAGCGAAACAACCCAAATACAACAACCAATCCTTTGCCAGTCATCAAAGGCGTGCTACCAATGCTATAGAAAGTTCCGTTGGGCAATTGGTAAGGGATGTGCAGAAGATCAAAACTCCGTTGGGTGTTATCTACTCTGAGTTATGCCATGTCGGGGTGGTTAAGAAGGGGTGTTGCCATGAAGAAGGATGTGTTGATTCCGCGTGCGTGGGGAATTGTGAAAGCTTCAAGATGATTTTGCAAGACCTGATGGATCGGTGTATGGTTCAGATAGGAACCCATGATGTTGAAGAAGAAGTGTTGACTCTACACTCTGACAAAGGCAGAGGAATCGAGAATACCTATTGAAATTCCATACAATTACAATCCCGTGTTAGTGCGGGCAAATGCTCAACCGATAGTGATTGAAGTTCCAGCTCCTTTTCCCATGAGTCGAACAAGGCGGTTCCATGGAAGTACACTGCGCTACCTACGATGAGAATGCTCCCAAGTGCTCCTCAGTAACCAACATAGCGGATCAAGCGGGATCACAAGAAGCGGAAGAGTATATGCTCGAAAACCTCCGGCGAAAACATCCGAGAGGTGAGCAGAGAGGCCGTAAGGAGAAAGGAAAAGAGACAGAGGTTGCTCAAGAGAAAGTGATGGAAAAAGAAGCAAATGAATTCTTGAAGATAGTCCGGCAAAGTGATTATCGAGTGGTTGATCAGTTGAAGCAGACACCATCCAAGATATCCATGTTATCATTGTTGCTCATTTCGGCTAATAGCACCAATGAAGCGGCTTTGATGAAAGTGCTCGCGAGGCTCATGTTGCGAGAGGATATCTCGGTGAATCAGTTTGATGGGATTGTGGGGAATGTAGTGGCTGCAAATCACCTAACATTTGCTGACGATGAGTTGCCTTCGAGCGGAAAAGAACACAATCAAGCTCTGCATATCTCGGTAAAGTGTGGAGACTATGTGGCCGGCAGTACTAATTGACAATGGGTCTTCACCGAATGTAATGCCAAGGTCAACTATGGATAAGTTAGGCGTTGATTGCTCCTACATGAAGCCAAGTTCGACACTGGTAAGAGCATTTGATGGGTCCAAAAAGGAAGTGCTGGGAGAGATGGAATTTCCCATCCAGATTGGTCCTGAGGTTTTCTGTATCAACTTCCAAATCATGGACATTACCTCTTCATATAGTATGCGCTAGGAAGACCACATTCATTCACATGGTACAGGGCAATCCTTCTTCTTTACACCAACGGGTCAAATTAAGTGGTCGATGACAAGGTTGTAGTGGTATTTGGTGAGGAAGAGACTGCAGTTAATAAGCCATCAGAATTCAAATATGTGGAAGCCGCCGAAGAGTCTCTGGAAACAGCCTTTCAGTCTTTGGAGATCGCCAATGCAGTGTTTGAGAGGACCAGGGAGGAGGAGATGGTTGCTAAAATCATGTTAGCCCAAGGATACAAGGTTGGTTACGCTTGGGAAAGTCGGTCGAGAATTCGGCTCCCGTCCAACGAAGGAAAAAACAAGGACCGTTGCGATGCGGGATACACTCAAGTGAGGAAGAAAGGAGGAAAATGGCGGATGAGCGGAAGTGCGGTGGTTGGCCAAGTCCAGAGGTCAAGATCCATGGCCCTAGGGGATCCCAATTGGCGACATCGGTCAAAGTTTTGTGAGTGCTGGTTTATTGGATCCCAACCAAGTTGCTGTCATCAGGGATGGTTCTGAGTCTGAAGAGGGTGGGGCGAGTCTGGTTCGTCGTTGCGGTACCGGTGAAGAGTTAAAGAACTGGAAGGCTGCTGATCCTCCTGTGACCTTTAATTTAAAGTAATTATTTGTAATGCAACCACAATGGCTCTGCCCGAGGCCATAGGACCGATTCTTTTGGGGCACACATGTTTTTATTTTCTAAATCATCATCATCAATAAAAACGTTTGTTTTGAATTTCTCAATCAATAAAAATCAGTTTCTCTTCATTGCGTGAGTATTTTTCTGCTTTATTATTTGTTTGTTTTCTTGTTTCGCCTTTCATTATGCTTTTTCGCCCGGCAAAAAATGCGAGATCCACAAAGAATAGTCTCTCAAAATAGCGGTGTCAACGATCCACCTTTCGACTTTGATCATCCCATCAATCAGTGAGGGTGTTGAGGAAGACCGAAGCCCTCCGTAACTCATGAGGTTAATGAAACAAGAAGAAAGGGTAATTCAGCCACACGGAAAATCTCTTTGAAATGATCAACTTGGGTACAATGAGAACAAGAAAGAGGTCAAAGTAGGTACCGCCATGAATGACGAAGATCGCATGAAGTTGGTTCACCATTGTTGCACGATTATGTGGATGTGTTTGCATGGTCCTATCAAGATATGCCCGGTTGGACACCGACATTGTGGTACACAAACTACCATCAAGCTCGAATGCCCTTTGTAAAGCGAAGTTGAGAAGGATGAAGCACGAGATGTCCTCAAAATCGAGAGACGAAGTGAAGAAGCAACTTGATGCGGGATTCCTAGCGATGGCCAAGTACCCGCAGTGGATTGCCAATATTGTCCCGAGTTCCCAAGAAGGATGGAAAGGTCGAGAATGTGCGCCGACTCTCCGAGATCCGAATCGTGCTAGTCCTAAAGACGATTTTCCTTTGCCTCACATTGATGTCTTAGTGGATAGTGCGGCTCAACACTCGTTATTCTCCTTCATGGATGGATATTCGGGATATAATCGGATCAAGATGGACCACGAGGACATGGAAAAGACAACTTTCATAACACTTTGGGGAACATTCATTTATAAGGTCATGCCATTCGGGTTGAAGAATCTTTGGCGCAACCTACCGAGAGCCATGGTTACCTTATTCCATGATATGATGCATAAAGAGATTGAGGTTTATGTTGATGACATGATCGCAAAATCTAAAACCGACGAGGAGCACGTTGTCAATCTGCAGAAGCTCTTTGAACGGTTGAGGAAATATAAACTCAAGTTAAACCCACTAAGTGCACATTTGGGGTGAGATCGGGGAAGTTGTTAGGCTTCATTGTCGGCCGAAAAGAATTGAGGTGGATCCGGACAAAGTAAAAGCCATCCTCGAGATGCCTGGTGCCCAAACAGAGAAAGAAGTCCGTGGTTTCCTCGGAAGATTGAATTACATCTCCCGATTCATCTTCCAGTTGACTGCTACTTGTGAGCCAATTTTCAAATTGCTATGCAAAAATCAAGAGTTGAAGTGGAATGATCAGTGTCAAGTCGCTTTGAGAAAATCAAGGTGTACTTGCGAGAATCCACCGATCTTAATGCCACATGTGTCGGGCGGGCCTCTCATCTTATACCTTACAGTCTTTGGATAATTCAATGGGTTGTGTGTTGAGGCGGCCACGATGAATCAGGAAAAAGGAGCATGCCATATACTATCTAAGCAAAAAGTTCACCGACTGTGAGACAAGATATTCTATGCTGGAAAAGACATGTTGTGCCCTAGTTTGGGCTGCTCATCGTTTAAGGCAGTACATGCTGAGTCACACAACTTGGTTGGTGTCAAAAATGGATCCCATCAAGTATATATTTGAGAAGCCAGCTCTTACAGGACGAATTGCCCGTTGGCAGATGCAATTGTCAGAATACGATATCCTGTACGTCACACAAAAAGCAGTTAAAGGTAGTGCACTTGCTGATTATTTGGCATGTCAGCCGATTCTGGACTACGAACCAATGCGGCATGATTTTCCTGATGAGGATATCATGGCACTGTTCGACGAGGGGAAGTCCCAAGAAAGTGAAAGGTGGAGAATGATATTCGATGGTGCGTCAAATGTATGGGGGCATGGGGCGGTGCTGTGTTGATATCTCGACAACCGCTTCATTCCTCATCCTTTGCAAGAGCGAGCTTATACGTCACAAATAACATAGCGTAATATGAAGCGTGCATCCTAGGTATTCAAGCGACCCTAGAATGGAAAGTTAAAAGGCTAGATGTGTATGGGGATTCATACAGTTATTCATCAAGTAAGAGGCGATTGGGAGACCGAGAGATCCCAAACCGATTCCTTATTGTGATTATATGCAAGAATTGATGAAGTCTTTTGATGAGATTACCTTCAAGCATATCCTCGAGGTGAAAACCACCGTGGCCGACGCGCATTGGCAACACTCGTCTTCTATGTTCAATGTTAATCGTGACAAGAGCTTGACTAATATCGAAATTCAACACCGAGTTCGCTGCGCATCACTATTGCACAAAGAATAGATGAGGAGCCCGACGAGAAGCCTTGGTATCATGACATCAAGCAATATATCACTAATCGTGAATACCCACCGGGCATCGAGAAATGACAAGAGAACTCTCGAGAGAAGATTGTCAAGGAATTTCTTCTTGAGTGGTGAAGTTCTCTACAAGAGAAATTATGACATGGTTCTCTTGAGGTGTGTTGCGAAAAGAAGAAGCCGAAAAGATCATGAGAGATGTGCATGAAGGTTCATTTGGATCCCATTCCGAGTGGGCACACCATGGCTAGAAAGATCCTAAGGGCGGGTTATTACCGGGCTGCGGATGGAATCGGTTCATTATAGCTTTGTAAGAAAGTGCCACAAATGCCGGATCTATCTTGATCATATCCATGTGCCGCTGCCAAACTAAATGTTCTGACCGCATCTTGGCGTTTTCAATGTGGGGATGGATGTCATTGGTCCTATTGAGCCTAAAGCGTCAAATGGACATCGCTTCATTCCGTAGCAATTGACTACTTCACCAAGTGGGTCGAGGTTTTGCCTCATACTCGAGATAACTAGTGTCGTGGTTGCCAAGTTTGTAAAGAAAGATCGATTTGCCGCTATGGTCTTCCAAACAAGATCATCACCGATAACACCCGCAAAGAACTCGAGCAAAGAAAAATGATGAAGGACTCATGCAAAGAATTCAAAATTCAGCATCATAATTCCTCTCCCTACCGCCCAAAGATGAATGGGGCAGTTGAGGCAGCCAACAAAAACATCAAGAAGATTGTGCAAAAGATGGTGGTAACTTACAAGGATTGGCATGAAATGCTTCCCTTTGCTTTGCATGGCTACCAGCATTTCACTTGATCTGCACTTCAACCGGCAACCCTTTTCTCTTTGGTATATGGGTGAGCGCGATCCTCCCAATCGAGGTTGAGATACCCTCCCTGCGGGTACTGATGGAAACTAAACTGGAAGAAGCAGAGTGGGTGCAGGCCCGTCTAGATCAGCTAAACCTCATTGAAGAAAAAAGGATTGCAGCTTTGTGTCATGGGCAGCTGTACCAACAGAGAATGAGAACGGCTTTCGACAAGAAAGTCCGGCCCCGTGAATTCAAGCAAGGTGATTTGGTGCTTAAGAAGATCTTGCCCATCCAAAGTGACCCCCGAGGGAAGTGGACACCCACTTATGACGGCCCATTTGTAGTCAAGAAAGCCTTTTCTGGAGGAGCGCTGATACTCACAAACATGGACGGAGAAGATTTAAGGAACCCAGTCAATTTCGATCAAGTGAAGAAGTATTATGCCTGAAAGAAATAAGTGAAAAAAGAGAAAGACGAGCCAAGTAAGAATTAGCTCGCTAGGTTGAAAACCCGAAAGAAGCGCGGCTAGGCAAAATCAGAGCGACCCGGTGGATTGAAAACCCGCAAAGGGCGATCCAGGCAAAAATTAGGGTCGGGAAACTTGAGCATGAAAAGTAAAGAAAGGCATACAACTCCCCTGAATACTTGGATGAGGGAGTGATCAAGGTCAAGGACACAAATGTCGGCACTGCTCCATAGAGACGGACAGTCAGAAATTAGCTTCTCTCTTGTTTTTCGTGTCTTTTTGTAGTTTAAAACTTTCAAATGTATTGAGCGATCCATCGTAACATTCATGCGATCGGCTTCTACATCAATAAAGCTCAACTTTCTCATATCCATTTGTTGTTATTTCGCTTTTACGCTCTCAAAATAAGCGTTTTATGATGATGGTGATCTGAATCGCAAAACATGTGCATATATCATAGAGCATTACAAATCATTGTGAAATCTTTAAAAGTCACGGCAAATGAGCGATTTCCCAAAGAAAATCAATCTTACAAAGAAGGTTGCACTCACAAATCGTTCCGATATGGCGAACCATAAAGCAAACTTGCGTTCGATTCATGAGCCTGCGGTTTCCATCGGTCTCTCGCCCTCGTGCGGGAGTATCGAGTCGGTTGAACCAGTAAGAGAATAAGCCTTTGTCAAAAAGCAAAAATAAACGATCAGAAAAGAGAAAGCTGATTGAAAAAGAACACGAAGAAGCAAATAGCCAGAAAAAAGAAAGCTGGTCAGAAAAGAAACAAAGAAATAAAAACAACAAAGGAAAACAGTCCACTACATGCATCACCAAAATCATAGCGTTGCATGCACTCGCATAACATGTTCATACATAACATGCCTTTGCATAACATGCACCCATGCTTCATGCACCATCCCTTGCATCAACTGACGTATGCAGGTACCTCAATTCAATACGCCAGCATTGGCCATCTCAATCAGTCAATCAACAGGATTTGCGAATCCCTTCAGGACCAATGCGTCCCTTCGGATCCCGTCGTTATCGAGCACCGACGAATCGTCAGACCCTAAGGTCCTTCATGCGTTCAAATCAACGACCCAAGCAAAATGACTTTGAACTCGACCTTCATTTCGCCAAGTCATCACCGAGCATGACGGATCGGCCCCGCACCGTGTCCTTCGACTAGTGTGTCCGTTATAAAGCATAGCGTAAGTCCATCAAGGTAAAACGTATCAGTCCCACAACTTGATATTGAACCTCAGGCCGCTCGAGCAGGCCACCTTCAGAGCACAAGTGCTCCTTCAGAGCCACAAGTGCTCCTTCAGAACCCAAGTGTTCCTTCAGAGCCACAAGCACTCCTTCTTTACTGCATTCTTTATTACTTTCTTTATTTCCTACCAGTGTCGGCCTACCAGAGGTCGATACCATCTTTACTGCTTCATTTCTTGCTTTTGCTGCCTGAGGGCTAGCACCAATTGATTTTCCGCTGTCTTTATCGCTTTCGCCAGCTTACTGAGGGCTGGTACCAAGCTTATTTTCTGCTTTTGTCGGCCGAAGGCTGACACCCATTCAAAAAAGAAAATTCGGATTTCCCCAAGTGGACAAAATTGGTATAATTTTTGAGTTCTTTATTTCTATTTTGCCTTGGAATATGTTTCGGCCAATTCATATTCCTTGTCAAAATCCAAATAAAGAGGGGCAGCTGTCATACCCCAATTTTGTCCGCCTAATTTGAAATCTTGCTGGAAAAAGGGTTGAGAGCGTTTGATTGTTGTCTCGCGCATTTAACTCACATTAGACATTGATTTCGCACAACTTATTCTCATCACCAACATTTGTCGTTTTGATCGCGTATACGTTATGTGCGCACGCTAGTCATGCGCGTGTTGCTCGTCTCGTCGCATTAGCATCTCATCGCATGTGTGATTTATTTTTAACAGTTGTATTTGCTAAATTGCTTTACACAAAAATCTGATTTCAAAAGTTGTTATTATTATTCATTAATCAGTTTTTTTTACAATGAATCATGTGACTACCTAAGTCAACTTTCTATTCAAGTACATAGATACAAAAGGAAAATAAAAACAGAATAAAATAAAACACAAAGAGAACTAAAACAATACAACTAGCAGGGAGCCGTTCCTGCCTTGCCTGATCCCACAGTTGCTCTGCTTCATTTTTGACACTTTAGGCTAGAAGGTAATGGTGTTTTCAGCTTGTCCCTTGGCTTTGAGCTTTTCTCGCAAAAGTCTCCTTGTCCTTGCTCTTTGCCTTGCTGCTGCTTGTCTCCCAACAGCCTTGGTATTATGCACTTCAGCACACCTATATCACACACAAACCCACTATAAATACAGAGACAGACACAGCAAAGGGGAGAGAACAAAAACCAGAACAGTGAGGGAAAAACAGAAAAAAACGCAGCCAACACACACAACACAAACACACAGCAATATACAGAGGAACTGAAAACACAAAACCAGAACTGATGTTGGGGGAGAAGAACACAACCCATAACTGATGTTGTAGGAGAGAATACAAAAAAAAAAGCAGCACAAAACAGAAAGACACATATAAACAGAGAGAAAGAAGAGGAAACAGTAACACAAACAAAAAACAAAGACACACCTCCATCATCTTCCTTCTCAGTCACTGCCTCACCATAACCACCCTTCCTTCCACCCAAACACCACCATCACGCCAGAACCACCACCGCGCTGAAACCATCACGCCGGAACCACCACCACGCCGAAACCACCACCAAACCGAACCACCCTTCGCGAGCTCCTCCACCGCCGCCACCGAACGCCACCGACGAGCACCCCTGGACGCCTCGCTCTCTCTCTCTCGCGACGTTCTCTCTCCCTTTCTCCTTCTCGCGGTTCGCGTCTCTCTCTCTCTCTCTCTCGATCCGTTTTTTCTTTTTCGGCAAATAGAATGGAAACGCAGCGGGAAGGAGCGTTTATGTTTAGGTTTTTTTTGTTTTTCTTGGGTTTGAACGTTGGTTTACAAATGCGGGCTTCTTTTTGTTCTTTGTATGTTATGTTTTTTTACACACCGATCATTAACTACACCCCCACGTTTTGATTACTGACTCTTTTTTTTTAAAACAAATGTGGACCTATGTTTCTTTTGGTTCACATACTTATGATTAAAATGTGGTTAATTTGATTTTATTATTGTTCTTTGCTTGATGATGTTTAATATTGGTGCTAGTATTTCATTGTAGTATTAAATGTTATTTTTGTTGTTAGTTGATGAATAATATATTCATGTTTGCTTGATTGTTGCAAAGATGAGTTTTGTTCATTCATTTGCATTTGGTTATGGATTTAGAATTGATTTGAAATGTTCTACCTCTTTTCTAAAACCCATTTCATAGACTCAAATAAAAAAACCTCTTATTTTCAAAATAAGGGTAAGATAAATTGTCATTAACAATCAATCGCGCCGTTGCCGTTTAGATTATTAATGGTGGTTTGCTTATCTTCGGCAAGTTAGTAGTGGAACCATTCTAACCGTTGTTGTTCGGTCTCCACAAACACTCCTGTCTTTGCGAAACGTTTTCTTCCTCATTTAATAAAATCGATTGTCGCTAATCTGGTCAAACAGCGCCGTTGCCGTTTAGATCATTAATGACGATTTTATTTTCTAAAGAGTTAGTAGTGTGGCCATTCCAACCGTTGTTGTTCGGTCGCTACGAACACTCACCAAATTGCGAAAAACTCTTAAGCCGTTTTCAGACGCAAAAGACGAGAACTACGTAGCTTTGATCCTCATCCTTGTGAAGTACGTGGGGACCGGGTTCATGTCCCGTCAAGCACCCTTTTAAAAAAAAATCTTTGTTTTGTCCTGATTTTCAAAGATACCAAAAACATTCTTTTCCCCCTCCTGTTTTCAATAAAACAAAAATTCAAATAAAAAGAAAAGAAAAGAAGTAGAACAAATTGTTTTCAAATCAAACTTTTATATAAACCACACATCAAGTTAATGGTTCCCTTTCGGTAGAAAGGACGCGTGGGGTGCTAATACCTTCCCCATGCGTAACCGACCCCCGAACCTACATCTCTGAGTTTTCAAAAGACCATCCGCTTTTCCAAAAAAAGGTTTTTTTCAATGTTTTCCTAAATAAATATTGGTGGCGGCTCTACTATTTTTCACGTTGTCAAACGAAAAGTCCAAACCGGATTTTTCGGGCGCAACAACTAGACATTCATTTGTTCTTATTTTTCATTCTACCCTTTTGTTACCTTCTTGTAATTTCATGTCACCATAATGTTATAGCACATGTGAAATGACATTTCAAATTCTGTCTGTCAAAATCCTTTATCTATAAATGATATTTTTGTTAAACTAGTATGGTGGTTTATACAGTTTTGTTTCTTGAAGAAAATTGTGTATCCCCAATTTTTCTGTATATATATGGTAATTTTTGTTATACATATATTTAGTAGTTTTATATATTTTTTTTGAATGGCCAAAGTTTAATACATTATTTTTGCTTAAATAAATATGAGTGTGGATTCTGCTATGTGAACCAGGAAGTTTGATATGCACGTATGCAAATTAAAGTGTTGTTTCAAACCTAATGTTTAGTAGTCAACATAGTTTTATATGATTAGCAAGATTTTAATGAAGTAGCAATGACATCCCATATTGACGTTTTGAAGGAGTAAAATATTCTTCAATATAATTGAAGTTTTATCTGTCATTTTCTCTCAATGCCTTTTAACTATAATGCTATTGATTAGCTAGCTTAAAATATATTTAAGTTTGATAGCTATTCTAAGTTTTTAGAATATAAATATTAGATTGTGTACATTATCTAGCTATGACCTGAAGCATATATATATAGTAGCATGTGTTCTTCTTATCAACTTGCAACCAGAAGTTTGCAAAATGTAATTTAAAGCTCCAGAAGAGCTAAGTGTATAGCTAATTACCTAGAGAACCAATTTTTTACACATTGTGCCATATTATAATCTCTAAAGTCTCATAAAATATATTAAGTTTTATGGATATCAGTCCAAATGGACATCATATTGAAACAATAAATGAAATAAGTGTAGTGGAAAAGTTGTCTGTCTTTTTCTCTGATTTGTACTACACTTATATATGCGCAATTGAAACACATGTTGTTGTGAACCAGAAGTTTACATATCATAATAATTTTGTTGTTGGAAAGATCGATTGGACCATCCCGAGTATATAATGATGCAAAAATGGTTAAATTTTTTAATGTGAACTGGTATTGAAGAGCTAGTAGTTTCTTCAATCTACTAATTTTTATGTTCACTAGTTCCCAAAAGAAATTGGTAATTTGAGAGAATAAGTCTCTCGTAATTCTAAAAATTATATAAGGTGATATTTATAAACGAGTACACTAATCACGTGGACCATTTAGATATCTGTGATCTTAATTGATACATCAAATATATGGCCACCTATATATCGTCAACTCACAATCGGAAGTTTCTGAGATTGTTTGCTCAACTAATTTGAGTAAGAGGTCATTATGTGAATCACCTACAAACATCTGATAAGTGTTGTATGATATTGGACATCACTTAGTATACATTCACTCATAAAATGGTCTTGAAGAACCATTCTTTAGACGCCTATGTCCAATTCTTGTGAGATAAGAACTTCCAATTTCTATTTGGGAACATATTTTGCATGTTGTAACTTTGATTCGCATCAAGCCAACAAATTATCACAACTTTCCCCTTTGAATTTGATTTTTTGGTCACAAACTTGAAATTTCCCATCTTAGAATTTTTGGATGTGCATGTATGATAGGTCCTCAGAGAATTTTGGGAATATACATTGGATATAAATCTCCATGTATAGTAAAATATTTTGAGCTAATTGGAGATTTTTTTATAGTTCAATTTTATGATTATCATTTGGTGAATTAAATTTCTCAACATTAGGGGGAGAGAATAAGCAGCTGGAAAAAGAGATCAATAGGAATGAATTATCATTGTCTCATCTTGATTCTCAAAGTAAACAATGTGAACTAGAAGTTCAAAAGATAATTCATTTGCAAAGCTTAGAAAATCATCTACCAAATGCATTCATTAATCTAAAGGAGTGAGCAAATTATAGATATCAGCTGCTAATGCTCCAATAATATGGATGTCTCTGTTGGACAATAGAATATTGCAAATGAGTCTCAATCGCACCTGAAGCGTGGTAGACCAATCGGTTCCAAAGATAAAAAATCTTCGAACAAGAAAATGAGCTAAAATGAAAGATGGTCCAAGCGAGGAGATAAAAACTCTAAAAGAGTGTTCAGACATAATTAACATTTCAGTTCCAGAAGAACTAATCAGGTACCTGAAAAATTCTGAAATTAAAGAGATCTCAATGAACTATGTCAAGAATGAAATACATTGGAACCGAAAGAAAGTCAACGTTTACGATAGTTTTACACATAATATAGCGCTAAATGTGATAAATGATAGTGAGGATTATGAACCAAAGTCTATTAAAACTTGTAGACAAAGTGAGAATTGGCCAAAATTGAAAGATGAAATTGAAGCAGAATTAAGCTTATTTTACATAAATTTTTGGACCTGTAGTCCAAACACCTAAAGGTGTGAAACCAGATGTTAAATGAGGATGGTGAAATTGTGAGATTCAAAGCGCGACATGTTGCTCAAGGATGGATGCAAGTACTTTTCTGTACTTAATTAGCCTTGTAGCACATGAAGAGCTCAATCTGCACAAGCTAAATGTTACTACAAATTATTTGTACAACTCATTTGGTAGTCATAATATTTTGAAGATCCATGAAGGATTTGATATTCCAATACAAACTTTTCGGATTCTCGAGATGATTACTCAAGTTCAATCAGTACCCCCATAAGGTAATATTAATTGAACACATATGGCACAATCGTCTCAATTTATATTCTAAAGGAGGGATACAAAAATGACATCACTTTTGTATAGTTTTATGAAAATTTTTGGAAAAGCATTTGTTATAATTGATGTCTATGTTGATGACATCAATATTATCGAAACTCTTGAAGAGCTTCCAAAAACTATAGACTTTTAAAAAAAAAAGAGTTCTAGATGAATGATCTCAAATTATATCTGATAGATCTTGAGGTTGAACTTGTAGTTGATCTCTACACGAAAAATCCCAGAAGGATTCAAGATAAAAACAAATATATATTCAAATAGATTCTTTTGAAAAACAAAGTCTCATATTGATCTGCAGAAATTATTTATATTGAGTACATATGAAATATCACACTCTTGAAGACTATGAAAGCATGTATATTACCAAATGCTATGTCCCTTGATATGACAATATTATGTGATAATTAGTAGCAATATAGTTCATTATACAAACCAAAATTCATCAGAAAAAGGGAGGTAAGGTGCATATTTATGATTAGCTATTGTAATGAATAAATCATTTTATGTATATTACACAAATTAATCATGCAGATATAAATTATTTTTCTGATCTAGATCAAGTCAAATTACAAGTCAGCTATTACCTATGTGTGGTGACATTGAAATATCCTTATGATATATGAAACAATCTATGGTTCTTACTTATTCATTTCAAGCTCAAATGCCAACAATTCAAGGAAGATATCTTGAAGATAATACTGACCGCAAAGCTCCATTAAAAGAGGATATATCACAAGTGACAAAACAAAGTAGATTGCTCCATATGCATTTAGGGAGAAACTTCAGAAGTTTAAATTCATATTCTGAAGTGACGTTTCATTCAGGGGGAGAAAAGCTGCACTCTTTTTTCCTTTGTCATGATTTTGTCCCACTGGGTTTTCCTGGAAAGGTTTTTAACGAGGCAGATCCCACTGATAGGATATTGTACTCTTTTTCCTTCACTAGATTTTTATCCCACTGGGTTTTTTCTAGTAAGGTTTTAATGAGGCATATCATTGATGGGCGTCCAAGGGGGAGTGTTATGAACATTATTATTTGTGGATTATTCTCCCATCTTCTCATTACTCTCTTGTAGTAGTGGGTTTTCATTAGTAACCACTCACTTACCAATTCTCACCCTATAAATAGGGTTCACCTTATGTATAGAGATGTACTTGAAAAGAGAAATACAAAGACTACCATATTCTCTTATTCTCTTATCATTCTTTGATTCTTCTTTTGCTATAGATTTATAACAGTCCTCTTTTTTTACAAAAAAAATAAATAATAAGAACATCATAAGTCAACATATGAGAACAGTGGTAGATTTATTTGTGGAGGTGTGGGGGCATTCTTAAACAATGTTTCTTTTTTTACCACGTGTTCTGGAGTGGGCTCAAGGCCCAATGCAGTCTAATAGGCCCAATATGGCCCAATACCATGACTATAAATATGGCACGAATCTCAAGGAATTAGGTACGTCATTTATTACTATTCACTATTCACCGCTGACTTGGGCGTCGGAGTGCCTTCGCAGGTACCACCCAGGCGCGACCCCCGCACTCGACACGGGGATATCCAAATACGGCGACTTATGACACACTTCGAAAGTAGTCAGATCGGCCGCTGCTGGTTAGCAACCTCAAGACAGGTGGGTCAGTGAGACTAAGTAGGTAGGTCGCTTGACGGGCTGAGTTGTACTGGCAGGGCCCACACCTCGAGGCCGCTCGTTTTTCGCAACTCGGCCGTTCTCAACACCATTCGGGGGCAGCAAATCAAGCCTTAGCCCGCCTACCAACACGACCAGCTTGGGGGCAACTGATGCAGGTGGGCTCAAGGCCCAATCTGATCCCAATAGGCCCAATATGGCCCAATACCATGGCTATAAATATGGCACGAATCTCAAGGAATTAGGTACGTCATTTATTACTATTCACTATTCACTGTTCACCGTTGACTTGGGCGTCGGAGTGCCTTCGCAGGTACCACCCAGGCGCGACCCAGACTCTGACACCAGGATATCCAGCGACCGAGCTAAGGAATTGCATCAACACATCTATTGCTATGCACCCTCCGGATCGTCATAAGACCGCCTTTATGACCGACCGAGGTAATTTATGTTACAAAGTGATGCCCTTTGGGTTGAAGAATGCTGGGGCGACTTACCAGTGTATGATGAGCAAGATTTTTGAGAAGCAGATCGGTCGGGTGGCCGAGGTCTACCTGGATGATATGATTATAAAAAGCAAGTCGACGATCGACATATCGACTTAAGGGAAGTTTTGAGGAAGCAAGAAAGAGTTCACTTAGGCTGAATCCAGAGAAATGCACATTTGGGGTGCGAGCTGGGAAATTCTTGGGTTTCCACCTTACAGAGAGGGGAATTGAAGCCAATCCTGACAAATGCAGGGCGGTCGCCGAAATAAGGCCGCCCACTACAAAGAAAGAAATCCAACAATTAAACGGCATGATCGCCGCTCTTTCCAGATTTATACCACAATCGACCTGCAAATCGCTTCCCTTGTTTAAACTTTTGAAAAAGAATGTGGATTTTGAATGGAACGATCAATGTCGCAAAGGACGACACGAAAGCGGCTTTAACCAATCCGCCCGTCATGACCAAGCCGCTCCCAGGAGATACCCTTTATCTTTATCTAGCAATCACGGAGGAAGCCCTGAGTGCCGTCCTGGTTAAGGAAAGCGACGCAAAGCAGAATCCTGTATACTTCATTAGCAAAGTTTTGCAGGGGCCAGAAGCCCGTTACCAAAGGATTGAAAAACTGACGCTCGCACTATTGGTGGCCGCTCGCAGATTGAGGCCGTATTTTGTGGCACACCAAATAGTGGTGAGAACTGATCAACCTATACGGCAGATCCTTCACAGACCAGATTTGGCAGGCCGCATGATCAAATGGGCCGTAGAGCTAAGTGAGTTTGGAATCAAGTTTGAACCTAGGTCGGCAGCCAAGGCGCAAGTTCTGGCCGACTTTATAGCTGAGATGACCCCAATTCCAAACGGTCGTTCCGCCATTACTTGGACATTGCATGTTGACGGTTCTTCGAACTCCAAGGGAAGTGGGGCCGGTTTGATTTTGGAAAAGTCTTCAGGTCTGGCCGTAGAAGTATCACTCACATTCGCTTTCCACACATCAAATAACCAAGCAGAGTATGAGGCCTGCATCGCTGGATTACTGCTCGCCAAAGAGTTCAATGTTGACCGTGTGGAACTTCACTCCGATTCTCTTTTGGTCGTCTCTCAGATCCAGGAATTATACGACACAAAGGATGAAGTCTTGAAAAATTATCTAGCTAAGGTTAGGGAGTTGCTCGCTAAATTCGAACGGGCGGAAGTAAAGCACGTCCCAAGAACGGAGAACGTGCGAGCTGATATACTTTCAAAACTGGCAAGTACCAAAGCGCCCGGGAACCACCGGAGCTTAATTCAAGAAACACTCACTCGGCCGAGCGTAGCGACAAAGGCTGAAAAGACCCTTGCCATTTTCTGCATTGATTCAGAGAAAGACTCGATCGCTCCCATCCTGTAGTATATCTTGAACGGTAAGAACCGTGACGACTGAAAGAAGCGAAGCTCTTAAAGCGCAAGCGACCAAGTACTCGATCGTCGAGGGAAAGCTTTATAGAAGGGGTTTCTCTTCTCCACTATTGAGATGCTTGACGCCCGCCGAAGCTGACCACGTTCTAAGAGACATTCATGAAGGTTTGTGTGCCAGTCATCAGGGAGGTCGTTCTATAGCAAAGCGAGCTTTAAGAGCCGGTTTTTATTGGCCAACCATGGACGAGGACGCTAAGAGCTTGGTCCAAAAGTGCAACAAGTGCCAGATTCATGCTGACGTTCACATCGCCCCTGCTTCAGAATTGTAGAGTCTCACTTCCCCTTGGCTGTTTTCTTGGTGGGGTATGGACCTTCTTGGACCGTTTCCACCTGCTCCGGGACAATTTAAATTTCTAATCGTAGCAGTTGACTACTTCACCAAATGGATAGAGGTCGAGCCACCGCAACCATCATCGCGCCAAAGTAAGCAAGTTTTTCAATCGAACGTATTAGCCCGCTTTTGGCGTTCCCCAACAGCTTGGTAACGGACAATGGGACACAATTCGCAGACGAGAAATTTGGAGAGATGTTGGCGACGCACGGGAGTAAAATGATGTTTCACCTCGGTCGAACATCCCCAGACCAACGGCCAAGCCGAAGCGGCCAACAGGGTCATCTTAAGAGGTTTGAAGAGAAGGTTGGACGAGGCCAAGGGAAACTGGGTAGAAGAGCTACAGTCGGTCCTCTGGGCCTATCGAACGACCCCTCATTCAACAACGGGTGAATCACCTTCCGTGGTTAGTTTACTGAATTGACGCAGTGATTCCAATCGAGATGGCGAACTAAGTTGGATGGCGACCAACCCACCAACTGCGGCAGAAAACGAGCGAGCCACCAGGGAAGAGCTCGACCTAGTAGACGAACTGCGAACCAAGGCTTCTCTCAAAGAACAATTGGTCAAGCAGAAGGTCGCTGCGAGGTACAACTCTCGCGTTCGAAAAAGAATTCTCGATTGGCCGCTCGTCCTTGGCGGCGCGATGTTGGAAACAAGAACGCCTGCAAGAAACTTGCGCCAAATCGGGAAGGACCGTATCGCATCACCAATAAGACGGGCAAAGGAGCTTACGAGCTAGAAGCCATGAATGGCGCGACCATACCTAGAACGTGGAACGCCGGAAAAGCTAAGGAAATACTATGTTTAAGTGCAAAGATGTATTGAGCGACCAAAAATCAATGAAAAGCGGTAGGCGCTCTTTTTCCCCATCTGGGTTTTTGAGAGGCGACCTTTAAAAACTTGTGTTATTTATCTCATGCACGATTGTATGACCGGTCGCTCATCACGCGAGTAGCAACTGAGCGACCTAGGCTTCACCGAGATGACATTTAAAAAGCGCCATCGTGGCCCAAGCAAACGCCATCGAATGGCGAAGTGCAAGCCGCTCTGAGCAGCGGCCTGCAAATTTAAATAGTGCCATCGTATGGCTTAAAGCAAGCCGCTGCGCGTAGCGGCCTGCAAATTTAAAAAGTGCCATCGTATGGCTTAAAGCAAGCCCATTGCGTGCGGCAACAAATTTAAAAGTCCCATTGTATGGCTTAAAGCAAGCCGCTGCCCGTAGCGGACTGCAAATTTAAAAAGTGCCATCGTATGGCTTAAAGCAAGCCGCTGCGCGTAGCGGCCTGCAAATTTAAAAAGCGCCATCGTATGGCTTAAGGCAAGCTGCTGCGCGTAGCGGCCTGCAAATTTAAAAAGTGCCATCGTATGGCTTAAAGCAAGCCGCTGCGCGTAGCGGCCTGCAAATTTAAAAAGTGCCATCGTATGGCTTAAAGCAAGCCATTGCGCGCGTAGCGGCTTTGCGCAAATTAAAAAGTGCCATCGTATGGCTTAAAACAAGCCGCTGCAGAAACATTGAACATTCATTGATTGGCTAAGAGTTTAATACCGTTGATTACAAAATTAAGTCAACCGCTCGATGGCGGACAAAATAGTTCAGAATATTTGTAAACCGCTCGCAGGCGGACAGAAGTTTCAAAATATTAAAGACCGCTCGCAAGCGGATAAAATTCAAAATAAGCAAGTTACGGACCGTTCCCGGACGACCTTCCCCTTTTCGACCTTCCGGGGAAGGACGATCTCTTGGCCAACCACGCAGTGTTCAAAGTTGACCACAGCATCATCAACGACCAGAGAGGGGTTTACCAGCTTCATTTGGTCGACCGCATTGGTGAATTGATATTTGGCCGCTCCCAAAGCTTTGGAACAGGCCTCCTTGAAAAGATCCTTATACTTGTCTCTCTCTTGTTCAACGGCACTCAAGCCGGTCTTCAAAGAGGTGACCTGGTCAAAAAGTTCTTTTTTCTTCTCATTCAGGCGTTCGACCTCCTCACAAAGATCGGCCTTTTCTCGTGGACCGCCTTATCTCGGGCCGCTTCAGCTCCAGTTTGAGCGATTACCAAAGTGGCCATTTGAGTCTCAGCCTCTTAGAGTTTTTTCTCGTAGGAAGCGACCTGTTGGGCCTTTGGTTTGAGCTCTTCAATTTTCTTGAGCAGCTTAACCCGCTCCTCAGCCAAATTTATCAATTTCGAGAAACAAGATCGTAGTTTAAAATTTTTGTCTGATAGATCGTCTTCAAGATAAGAAATTTTATAAAGGGCTCGCCTACCTGCCAGACGTTCGGCCTCTCCCTCCTGATACTTCTGAAAAAGTTGGTCGGCAGCTTTCATAGCATCGGTCATCCCTTTGAAAGGTTCCTCTTTGAAACGGGCGCAGTCTTCGTCCCCGAGGCCGAGCAAATCAAGGCTATACGACCGACTGGAATGACCCTTGTTCTTGTGGCTCTTGTGTTTTTTCTTCTCAATTGGGTCGCCGTCGTTTGGGCGTCCCTCTTGTTGGTCTTCTCCACTGAAAGCGGGCTGGGAGGTTGAACGTTTCTGTCAATGTTGGCCGATGGGTTATCCAGGTCGATCAGCAGCGGCTCGCTAGCAACTGCCTGATGAGGGGTACCTCCTTCAACAGTCACCGCGACCGTCCTTCGAGGAGGAGAATTGTTCCCTTCTTCGGCCGCCCACTGAGAAAAGAAGTCGAAATCGTCAACGCCCGCCATATCAACTGCAAGAAACAAGATGCGAGTTAGAAATAATACAGAAATACCACGCGACGCGAAAACAAATAAGCACTTAACAAACATCTACCAAGGGCGGCTTTGACGGCCGTTAGTCCTCTAGCGTCTACTATCTTGTTGATCTTAATGCGACCTCCAGGGACGCGAGAGGCGACCCTCCTGAGCCTATGAATCGTATCAAGATCTTCAATACTAAGCTCCACCTCCTTGTAGGAATACGCCCCTGGTTTCTTCAAGAAATGGTCGTATGACCAAATGGTTGGCACAAGGGGCGTCCCAACATTTTGACCTTTTATCAGTTGGGCTATTCCTCTCATCGCTTCCCTTGTGTAAGGAACGACCCAAAAAAAATCGTTCTTCCACCCGGTCGGCAGCGACTCCATGTAGGGTTTGAAGAAATTATATTGCGACCTATTCTTCAGAGAGACGGCTTCCTTGCGAGCTTTTTGTGTCCCTGGTTCATAGAGATAGCTCATCTCCATCAAAGTAAAAAATAGCCTCAAAAAGACCGGCGCTCCAGTATCTTTGGGATATCCTCAAAACCTTGCGAGGCAGCCCAAGCGTTCGGGTTCACTGCGACGGGCGACGCTTGAGGTAGCGAAGAACTTGCCTTTGGAAACGCGTGAAAGGGGAACAATTCCCATTCGCTCAAAAACGACTCGATACATTGTGAATTTCACCATCATGCCAAGTCGAGATGTCCTCATCTTTCTTCATTCCAAATCAACTCGCCAACCCGGTGTAAAATCGGGCGGTCAAGTCACGCTTCGTCCGAAGTATGACGGCGGACCTTGCTCTATGATTCCTCGAGTTGCTTTGAGACCCAAGACATATCTTGCTCGGCGCTTGCCGTCGGTGCGGCTGCCTGCAGGTCCCAAAGTCGCGTCTTGGGCGCGCGGCACGCACTTGTTGTAAGGTGGCGCCGGATTTTCAGCGGATTGAGCGTTGGGGACTTGAATCTCAAGAAGGCGGGAGCCGAAGCTTTCTGCGCCTCCCAGGATTTGGATCCATCTCACTTTGATTAGACCGCCGAGAGGAATCGAGAAGGCGATGGTGAAGTTGAACTCGAAGTTTCGGGCGACCCGTCTTGAGATTTAGGCGACAACCGATGCAGGCTTGAGGCTTTGGGTGATTCATCTCTAGAGGGGGAAGCGCGACCTCACTGGAGGAGAGCTCGGTTGAGCCATTGCTTGAGCTATAGAGGCAGGCCGGCCACCCGGAGAGATGCGGCGAGTTTGCTTCGTCGGGCGATATAAACTGCGAGAGAGGAAGCGGTCAAGTTCGGCGCATACCATGAGAGGGGGCGACACAGTCTTCCCCAGACCGCTACCCTCTCGCTAGTTGGAATTTCGAGGAAATAAAACAAAATTAAGAGAAGGCGTTCGTGTTACACGAGAGAGTGGTAATGGAGCTCGGCTTTGGGGCACGCAGGCGGCTGTTTGAGGAGCGGCGATCCAAGGTAGCACAATGAGCGGCGGGACCGTTTTACGAGACAGAGGAAAGAAATGAACGAAGAGTAGGTTCCTCCAAACCCCACCACCTTATATAGTGGGCCAACGGTCACTTCAGGCCCAAGAGTGAAGAGGCGCACCCTTTCACATTCCATCATCACTCAATCAGAGAGAAAACGAAAGAGCACGCCTTGGGGAAGCCAAACACCACCTTGGAATACGTGAAATCACATCATTAAATCAGCTGTCCCCTCAGCACTTATGACACACTTCGAAAGTAGTCAGATCGGCCGCTGCTGGTTAGCAACCTCAAGACAGGTGGGTCAGTGAGACTAAGTAGGTAGGTCGCTTGACGGGCTGAGTTGTACTGGCAGCGCCCACACCTCGAGGCCGCTCATTTTTCGCAACTCGGCCGTTCTCAACACCATTCGGGGGCAGCAAATCAAGCCTTAGCCCGCCTACCAGCGACCCAAGCTTGGGGGGCAACTGTTCTGGAGTGGGCTCAAGGCCCAATGCAGTCCAATAGGCCCAATATGACCCAATACCATGGCTATAAAATGGCACGAATCTCAAGAAATTAGGTACGTCATTTATTACTATTCACTATTCACTGTTCACCGCTGACTTGGGCGTCGGAGTGCCTTCGCAGGTATCACCCATGCGTGACCCAGACTCTGACACCAGGATATCCAGCGACCGAGCTAAAGAATTGCATCAACACATCTATAGATCAGGTACGATCACCACGTATCACTTTGAAATATAGTAGATGATCTAAATGCTTCTAACAACATAATTACATGCAATATTGTGGTGCGTACAATTGTAAATCTTCTATAGTTTCTAGAAAGTTTCATTAAAAGAGAAATAGACGTATCAAATAAAATAATATTATTATATTTTATAAGTTTATCTCTTTTCTAGTAAAACGGTTAGGTAAATAGAGATCATCTCGTGTCGGAGAGAGGGCTATAAAGATTCGTTGCCATAGGACCAGAAAGAGGATTAATACCATTCACAAGAGTCGACGAAAGAGGCTAATTGTGGTACCATGGACCTAGGAAGTCTTGCTCCTCCTCTAACTCCTACCTTTTAGTAAGATGGTATATTACCAGATCTAGTTAGCCTACAAGATTACACCGTGGAAATTAAAATAAATATGGTCTATGTTTGAATTTCATGGTATAATTTCCTTTTAATATTGAAAAGAAAACAAACCATTGTGTTTAATTTATAAAGAAGTATCAGTTTTTTTGTGCGCAAGAAACTATCAGTTTTAAGATAATTTTTGTCAAAAAAACAAAATCATTTTTAAGACAACCAAAAAAAGCAATAAACTAGGGTGAAAGAGCAAATTAAATCTTTCACCGGTGAACCACTAACATTGACCGTTGGATATTGTTTAAAATGTTATGAATAGTTAAGATTGAATCAACCAATATTAAATCTCAACTATTGATGAATTTTTAAATTACATCCAACAGTCAATTTTAATAGTTCACCGGTGAAAGATTTAATTTGTTCTTTCAGCTTAGAATCACCCATAATTTTTGCTTCAAAAAAAATAACGCAATAATTTTAAAAATAAAAATTCCTGATGTCCTCACTCCTCACCTGTTGAACTTTAAAACGATCCTCCGAAAAGCAATGAAACCATAAAAAAGCAAGCAAACAGATCGTAGAACGAAACCATCTCCCTCTACTCCAAGCAACAAAAACAATTCAAAACCTTCCTCTATCAGTTTACCACATTGATTCATTCCATGGACGGCGAGTAAGTACCTCTCCCTTTCTTTCATTTTCTAATTTACTATTTATTTATTTATTTATTTATTTTCAACAAAGCTCATATATATAGATCGATCTCCTCCTGTTAACAACAGATCAGAGCAATCTCCAAAGCAGCAATACTACACCAACAACAACAACCAAAACGGCAACAGCATAATGGCGTCATCTTCAACAACAAGTGTTCACGTAACGGCACTTGACGGTTTAGTCAACGTCAACTCCCTTTTCACAATTGCAGTTTTCGTCGGTCTCTCTCTAACAACCCCAGGCCAACGGAGTTTAGAGAATCGCTCAGCCTGCGATGCAGGCGTCGACGTGGCAAAGAAGCTTATGGTATTCGAAGTTGTTTCCTTCAGTTTTTTTCTCTTCTCATCGTTGGTAGCACAAGGTCTCAAACTCGCACTCAATCTTCTAAATAGTAAGGATGTTGATGAGGCTTTTCGGGCCCATATTAATTTGAAGGCACTTAGGCTTGGTATGTTGGGCTCAGCTTTGGGCTCTGTTATGGGCTGTGTGTTCTTAATGCTATCGATGGTGAATGTGATTGAGATCCGATTGGGGATGTTGTCTTGTGGTAGTAAATCTGCTGTTCATGCTGTTGTTGTTATGGTTATCTTGGTTTCTTCAGCTCTTGTGCTTTATATTTCTACTGCTATTTATGCTTTTACACATTAAATACAGATTTCTAGTGTTTATGTTTGGATAATGGTTATTGGAGTATGCTAATAGAGAGACATACACAATTTCTATTAATATTTTTCTGATTGTAGCTTCTACCAATTGCGGCTTTAGAGCTGCTAGACGCGAGTTTTAAGAGGTGAACGCGAATCCAAACATAGGCTAAGAGTTTGTTTCCCCGGTGAAACTGCATTTCGATGCACTTTACCATGAAAGCTTTCTATCACTTGTAGCTTTGAACTGGATGCACCTTGAATGGCTAGCAGACTGCTTTTTTCTAGATTGTGGATCTTGTCCAAGTTTTTCTCTGGTTAGAAGGTTGCTTTTGTATGGCTAGTTAGCAATTGATTGTTTTTTTGTTGTGAAATATGCTATTAGCAAGTTTTTCCAATTTTTGATGGCAGGGGATTCAATAAGTTTTTAAGTTTTGTGGTGTGCTTGCAGTACCATCACAGATCTTTGAAATTGCGGATAGCTGCATACAAATGGAGCACATCCCACCGTAATTGCAGCTTTGATCCAGCTGCAAAAACCTCTATAATTTTAATAAAGAAACTGCAACTCAGTGGGGTTCATAGTTGGAAATAAATTTTAGTTTGATTTGGTACATAATGAGTAATGTTGCTTATAGTCCACCCCAAGGTGGTTTTATAAAGATTTTCTGCAATTGGTTTTGGTTAAATGCTTATAACTTGGGTCATGTTGAGTTGCATAGGTGATAGGATATTTGATCTATTGATTTCTCTAGATTTAGCTAACTGACACACATTCAGTGTAAAGAGAGTTGCCTTAGCTTACACCCTGTGTACCTAAAAATCTTATTTCGTAGTATTAGTTTAGGTGTCATGAGAAGTTTACTTTAGACTTCCCATAGCAGTTAATTTCTGGAGGAAGCTGCAAGTGGGAAATTTGATAATCATAAGCAGGACTTACAATGACTGATTTGAGCTGGATTGGTGGATAGAATTAACAAACTTCTATACATACTGGTGGAAAGGTTTTTTGGTTCCTGGCTGGCTGGCTGGCTGGCTGATTTAAAGTTTTACTGATTATGTGGTTGTATCTAGATTAACAATTGTTTTGTTTTTCCCTCCAATCTATTCTAAAATTAACACTGGATTGGCTTACAGCTCCCAAACAGTAGCTGAAAAAATTAACCACAATGCTACTCTAGTAAGTAGGTTTACTTGAAATTGTGGTGCAGTTGCAGTTATATCAGTTACAAATCACAAATGCAGCTGATATGGCCATAATTACACTTACAATATGCAGTTACAAAAACTTCTAAAATGTTCAATGGAATGTGTTATTCTTTGTTGTTGGAAATAGATTGGTGTCCAAATTTGAAGTTGCTAACACTTAGGGACAAAATTAGAGACGGTTTTGACTCTTTTCGGCTCTAAATTTTCATTGCGAGACGGTTTTGACTCTTTTCAGCTCTAAATTTTCATTGCGATTTGAACATTTTCTAGTAGTGTATGTGTATGGAACTTGTTTTGACTTAATTAAGTTTTGTTTCCAAGGTGAAAGCTATCTCTTGTAGCTTTGGATTGGATGCGCCTTGAATGGCTTGCGGATGAGGTTCCAAACTGAGCTAGTAAGACTTTTACGTGAAATAATTCTTCCAACGACCTAGATAACATATCTTGATACTTCATAATAACGCCATAACATCTAAGAATGGGGCACTTTGCAAGGATTTTCGACTCAAATAATCGATCTCATTGCTTCATGTCTATCTCCTTTGCACAAACAAATAAGCGATGGCGTCGGTAAACCTTTTAGGCTTATCATCACCAGGGAAAAAATATGCTAAAGGGCAATCTTGTGAACATCTTTTTCTTTTATATTTGCAATCTGCATGTGTCGTTCAAGAGAACCAAATAAGCGAATCATCGAACCGTCTTGAACTTAAATGAACTCAACTTTTAGTTAAAGTTTAGAATCGAATCATCTTTGTCAAACACGAGTTCACTAACTAAACCATTAACAAAAGAAATCGCGAATGATTGTGAACTATGAACCGATAACTTAAGTTACTTATTCGTAAATTGTAGTTCGTGAGAGTGACAGTCACGAAATTGTTCGGTTCATCATTTAACTCTCACCGCTCTTCTTCCATTCACCATTAACGTTCAGACCCAACTCTGGTGTTTCTCTTCTTTCTTTTGTTTTGCTTGCTTCTACAATTCTCACTCTCCACTTTTTATTTTCATCACCATTATCATCAAAATGGAAAAAACCCCATCGCTACCTATTAATTACCAAAACCTTTTATTTTCATTCAAGGACCGTGTCAAATATATTTATGGTTGGGCTAGCATTTCCAAGGCATCTTGTGGCTTAGTGGTATTTTAAGACTGTTTACCATTTTGAGGTTCTTTGGTTCAACACCCACATTCTACAAATTTGGTGTTATTTTTGAGTAACAATATGATCCACATTGTCATGCGAGTGCTAAGCGCTAGAGACCAAACTGGATGTCTTTTTGTTTTTAGAGTGGCTAAATTAATACTTTTTTTTTACAGAGACGAAACTGGATCATAAGTGTAATTGCAGAAATCAAACATATATTTAAGCAAACAAAATTATTTCCTTTCTTTGGTATGTACATATGAAACAAGTTTCATATCATTGTTCCAATAGATTTGTTGATACCCTTCTAAATTATAGTATGCCATGTAGACTTTATCTTAAAAAGCTAAGGCTTTGACCCGTGCGTTTCACGGGGTAAAAGCTCTAGTAAATACAGAATTGTGCAACTAGCAAAATTTATTAGCTAAATTGCAATAAGAAAATGTCTTGTTTAAATATAAAAAAAGACAATTGCGAGGTTTTTTTTTGTTGCAAAAAGGCAAACAAAATGTAAGAAAGACAAAAGAAAAAACTAAGCCTATGTTGTAGAAGGGGATTTGAAGAAGCTATATGCTTGTAAGAGGGAGTTTGGCTATGGTAGGAAGGGTGCTAGATCTTCTACTCATGAGATGGCTCCAATGGGAAACATCAACAAGGGCAGCGGTACAAAAGTTTGAAACTCCCTAAACCTTCGCGTGCAAGTATGGACACCGAGTTTGTAGTGATTCCCTTTGGACTAACCAATGCTTAGGCGGTGTTTATGGACTACATGAGCGAGTTTTTAGCTTTGTATTTTGATCGATTTGTAGTGGTCTTTATTGATGACATCTTGGTGTACTCTAAGACAATTGAGGAACATGGACATCATCTCCGCATTGTTCTTGGGGTACTCAGATAGAAGCAATTATATACAAAGCTGATTAAGTATGAGTTTTGGATGTCGGAAGTCAAGTTTCTTAGGCATGTGATATCTCAGTGTGGGGTTGCAGTGGACCCTAGTAAAGTGAAAGCGGTATTGAACGGGGAAAGACTGCCCTCGGTAACCGAAGTAAGAAGTTTCTTGAGATTGGCGAGTTACTATCGAAGATTTATCCGGGGTTATCTCGATTAGTACTTCCACTCACCGTTAACTTCGTAAGAGTCAACCGTTTGTGTGGGACTTTGGTATGAAGAATTCTTTTTGAATTAAAGACATGTTTAACCTCCGCTCCAGTTCTTATCATTCCGGATCCAGCCCTGGGTTTCAGATTTACATTGACGCTTCAGGGAAGGTTTTGGGGTGTGTCCTTGTGCAAAACCAGCAGGTAGTTTCCTATGCTTCCCGACAACTAATACCCCATGAAGAAAATTACCCTACCCATGATTTGGAGTTGGATGTCATTGTGTATGAGCTAAAAATTTGGAGACATTACCTATATGGTTCCCGTTTCGATGTTCTAAGTGACCACGAGAGTTTGAAGTATCTATTTGATTAAAAAGAGTTGAATAACAGGCTACGGAGATGGGTGTAGTTTCTGAAGGATTATGATTTTGAGTTGAAGTACCACCCAGGGAAGGCTAAGGTTGTAGCAGATGCTCTAATTAGAAAATATCTACACACGGCCCCATTGATGATTCATGAAATGGCTCTTTTGGAGTCCTTTAGGGATCTCAATCTGAATTTGAGGACTAAGAGAAATAAATTGGTGATGAGTCATGTTAGGATTGCTATCAGATTGAGAGGTTCAATTCGTTTGGCTCAAGAAGCTGATGTGGAGCTTCATGCTCAGAGAGGTTCACCTGGTTTCACTAAAGATGCTGATGTATGCTTTGTTTCAATGGAAGGATTTGTGTGTCGAGTAGTGATGAGATTAAAGGGAATATTTTAGAAGGGGCTCACAAGAGTCAGTACTCAATACATCCTGGGTCTACCAAGATGCACCAGGATCTCAAGAAGATGTATTGGTGGTCGAGATTGAAGACGGCGATTATTGAGTTTGTGTCTCGATGCTTAACTTGTCAAAAGATTAAGATAGAACACTAGAAGCCTTCCGGTCAGATGCAACCATTGAATGTTCCAGAATGGAAGTGGGAGAGTATCTCTATGGATTTTGTAATGGGACTACCTCGGTCCCAGGCTGGTAATGATTCCATATGGGTAATTGTGGATCATTTAAACAAGTCAGCCCACTTCATTCTGATTCGTTTCAATAATAAGATATCCAAACTAGCCGATGAATCCCTTAAGAACATTGTGAGGCTCCATAGAGTCCCAACCAACATCATTTCGAATCGTGATCCTAAGTACACCTCTCGTTTCTAGAGAGCTTAATTTGAATTTAGCATTAGGACCCAAACTGCATGCTAATACAGCTTTTCACCCACAAACCGATGGTCAAGCAAAAAGAACTCTTCAGACCTTAGAGGATATGCTAAAAGCGTGTGTACTCGACAATGGAGGTAGATGGGAGGATCCCTACCACTAGTGGAGTTTGCATACAACAATAATTATCATTCCAATATTGGAATGGTTCCGTATGAGGCAAAAAAACCATTTGGTGCCAAAAAATTTTTTACCCAAATAACCCACTTTTTACATTATATACCAAAGTATACCAGTTTTTTTTCATGTGGAGAACTTGCCCCCCACTGGACCGAGTTCTACACTGCAAATTTGGAAAAAAGTTTTATTTGTAGTGCAGAACTCACCCCCACTAGGGTGAGTTTTGCACTGCGTTTTTGATTTTTTTATTTTCTTATATTTAATTTGATTAAAATGTAAATTAATTTAATTTAATTATAATAATTAATTTAAATAATTAGAATAATTAGTAAACTTATTTATAAAGTAATTGCGGTAAAAAATGAAGATATTAAAAATTGGGACATAATTTAATATAGGATAACAACAGAAATGAAAAGCACAAATTGCATAAGGACAATGATAGTAAATGTGACTAGTTGACATTGCGGTTAGGGCAGTTATTTTTGGTGTGACCCTCATTTCTACAAATTCCGCATCTTTTGGTGCGGGTACCCATTTCTCTTTGATCCATCTCTGTACGAATACGGGTAGACTGTGGACTACCCTTTTTATCTCTCCGTTTAGTTGGATCTTGCTGTAGTTCTATAGTATCGAAATCGAGCCATGAGGTCTCAATGGGCAAGGGTGGGAGCTCCACAATATAAGTATTGAAAACATTATGCATTGTGTGCGGTGGATCCACAAATTTCATGTGGTCGAAATTGCATTTTGTGCATGCTACGATGACATGTGAACAGGGGTAATGAAGTGTCTAGAATTCCCCACACTCACAGGTTTTTGCTATAAAGTCCACCACAAATGTGGTCGCAGGTCTACCACTTTGTGGTCGTGCAAGTTCCCGAACTCGGAACAATTGGCTGGCACGATCGTGAATTGCGACGCCATGCGTTTTTGAGACATTAATGTTTTCCGCAATATTTTTCAACAATTTTTCAGAGAACATTGTTCCGGATGTCATCATCGCCTGTGCATGTGTTCCCCGTTTGACAAATATCTCGTTCATCCTGAAATATGTTGCATCTATCAATGAACAGATAGGGAGATTCCGCACCCCCTTAAGGACATTGTTGATGCACTCTGCAAGGTTTGTTGTCATGTGCCCCCAACGGGAACCTCGATTGCACCGCAACAACAATTGTTCTGGGTTAATGTCTTCAACCCAAGCCACCCCATCAGGACCTAGTTCGTCAGCAATTTTATTTTTGTAGTGAATGGCAAATCTTTCCGTCATTGAATATGCTGAAGCAAGTAAAGTAAGATGTTGGTAATTATGTAATGGAAAATAGAGATTAAAAAATTAAAAAAGTTTCAAAGATACTGACCCATATTGATGAGATCTTTCCTTGAATGAGTGTTTTGAAGTGTCTCATGAAGTTTTGTGTGCTATGTGGCGAATACAAAAGATGTGTTTCGGTTGGTGTTAAGACGCCTAACAGCACTTTTGATAGACTCGTGTCTATCCGATATCAAACAAAGACCCTCCTGTGGTGTCACAAACTCTCTTAAACGAGATAGGAAGAAATACACAATTGGGAAGGTGCCGTTCCTTCCGTCTTGTGTGATTGCCAAAAGAAGAACCCCTTTGTACCTACCATACAACCATGTTCCATCAACAGAGACCACTGGTTTGCAGAAATTAAAGCCTTTTATGCACGGGCCAAAAACTCCAAAAGATGCGGTGGAATACACCTTTGTTGGTAACTTGTTGTCCATTCTCATAAAATGGTTTGGACTGCCAGTCGAAGGATACGAGAACATATGAAGGAGGAGGTCAGCTGGAGGTGATCTTGGGAAATAGTGGATGTTGTACATGTGTGTGGGTGAGTCAACTGTGTAATCCCCCACAACCCAGATTTTGCTCCGAGCCTCACAACACACCTCCACAAACACGTATCGTGAAGACAAGAAACCTCCCAAACTGTACTACTAGATTTGTTCACTCGGTATGCAACAGAATTGTTTAGGTGATATGTTTGGATGAATTGTATGGCTATTTCTTTTGTGGGAAATTTCATTTTGAGTTTGATTTCGTTTGGGTCTTCATTGGTAAAAACTTGGTTCCGGTCCATGGCATGCCCAAACTCTAAGTCATAAGGTTGTGGGCTATCAGCTGTGACGTTTTGAAAGTGTGATACAGGCTCACGGAATTCAACACCTATGTTGGGGTTAGTTTGAATTGGTTCTTGAGCGTCTTCACGCTAAAGAATTTCATCTTCATCATCACTATAATCCCCAACGTCCTCATTATGGACACCAACAAACATACTAAACGGTGGGGTATTAGTTTGAGTATGTGGAAGATTACTGGTATTAAGGTCAATGGGGTTTTGTGAGGATGATGGTGCGAGTGATTGTGAGGTGTTGAAGGACTATAATGCATGTCAGTTTGGTATATATTTTGAGGGTCCCAACACTGAACATTCCAGGCTTAAGAACAACATCACCTTCACCGAAATGAAAGAAAAACTAACAGAAAATGCGCACGTAGAGGGTGTGGAGCAAGAAATCACTAGTATCGTTTATCGCTGCCCCTACATCGGCCCACGTAATCGTATTCGGTTTTGCACCATGATTATCAAGAAAGACAAGGACGTTCAAGAAATGTTTCAGACACATGAGAGGTTCCAACGTTGGATTGAAACTTATCTCGAATTGTGCGTCGAAACCAGAGAGTCTGGCAATTCCATCGTCCGTAGGCTTATCCCTCCAGTCATCCTATGGCCACTACCTAAGAATGTATGGTTGAAGTTGAAGTAGTTTACATCATGTTTGCCTCTTCTGTATTATGTTTTCCTGTCGTTTCGTTTGAAATTTTCTATCATTGTCCTTATGCAATTTGTGTTTTTCATTTTTGTTGTTATCCTATATTAAATTCTGTTCCAATTTTTAATATCTTCATTTTTACATAATAATTATTACATAATTACTTTATAAATAAGTTTACTAATTATTTAAATTAATTATTGTAATTAAATTAAATTAATTTACATTTTAATCAAATTAAATATAAGAAAATAAAAAAATCAAAAAAAAGCGATCTGAGAACTCACCACAGTGAGGCGAGTTACGCACTACAAATAAAAAAATTCCAAATTTGCAGTGTAGAACTCAGTCCAGTGGGGGGCGAGTTCTCCACATGAAAAAAAACTGGTATACTTTGGTATATAATGTAAAAAGTCGGTTATTTGGGTAATTTTTTTTTGGCACCAAATGGTTTTTTTGCCTCCGTATAAGGCATTATACGGGTGGAAGTGTCGGACACCACTTTGTTGGAACCAAATTTGGTTCGGGAAACTATAGAGAAATTTGGGTGGAAGTGTCGGACACCACTTTGTTGGGTGGAAGACCATGTATTCCTTAGAGTTACACCTACAATCGGTATTGGTAGGGAATTGTGAGACAAGAAACTCAGTCCTCGATATATCAGACCATTCCAAATCATAGAGAGGATTGGACCAACTGTGTATCCCAACTATGGAAGTATGTACTGATGAGGTTGATCTTGATCGATCTTACTTTCCAACCCTACCCAAGCCAAATTATTGAGCGTGGTGAAAAGGCGCTCTCGAAACAAGGATGATTCCGATTATCAAGATAGTTTGGAATGGATTCTCACTCGAAGAAGCAACCTGGGAACTAGAGGACGACATGCAGACTCGTTATCCGTATCTTTTCCATTGAGGTAAGACTTGACAAATTTGTGAGGATTTTTTTTTTCAAGTCGGGTGAAATGTAGCACCCCAAAGTAACTGTTTGATTGCTTTGATTACTAAGTGATAATTTAACATGATTGGTGTTAAGTAAGTTAATAAATTTTGGATGTATTAATGATGGAATGACTTAATTAATCAAATGAGGCACTTGTATGCATTGTGTTCTTGTGTGTTTAATTAGAAATGTTCTTAAGTGATGAATAGAGGATAGGGGAAAAATTGGAATTTCACTACTACACCACTCACTTACCCCCAAATGAACCAAACACCCACCCATTTTACTTCCATTTGAATCTTCCAATAGAAAAGAAAAACACCTCAAAGTGAGAGAGAGAGAGAGTGGGTTTCGAGTTGAGCGAAAGGGGGAAGAAGAGCATCTTCAAACCCTCATTTCCGCAACTTCAATTGAAAATTTTACATTATCACTTCCCTTTTTTTTCCCATTTTGATCACATTTGAAGAGTAAACACAACATATTCACTTTCATGTACTCTATTCTTTCCCATTTGCGAAAAACACTTGAAGATAGAGTGGGTGATCAAAGTTAGTTTTCTTGGCTTGCATGTTCAATTGGGGGTTTGATACCAATAGATTTCAAGCTACATTGTCATTCTAAGGAACCAAGTAGTGGGTTAATTAGTTGGGGTCGATTTTGGGGAGTATGAGGAGTTTGGAGAGTGTTGAAAGTTCATTTTCTGCTTGATAGTGTGTGTATCACTACTTGAGGTGAGTACTTTGCCTTAGATAGAGTGTGTTTACATGAATTTCATACTAAATATGAGTCTATTGTGGAATAGAGTTGATGCATGTGATTTTAGAGTAATATTAGTGATTGATGGCTTGACATTTTGAGAAGTGCTGAAAACTACATTGATATATGATTTTGCATGTTGTATGAGATTGTTGTGGCTGTATGAATGTTTGTGGAACTTAAATTGGTTGTTTGTGATTTGTTTGGTACTGGAATTGAGTTAGGGGTTAAGTAGGTTAGGCATTGGAACCAAGGAAAGGAACATATTTCCGTGAAAAATGTGATTTTGGCACTTGCAGGGGACGCACGGTCCGTGCCACTAGGGGTCCTGTCCGTGCCAAACATTCCGTGCCTCCACTTTGTTGGTTGCGCAAGATGCACGGTCCATGCACCTAGGAGGCCCGGTCGTGCGAGGAGCTTCTGTCCTCCATTTTTAAAACCTTCAATTATGATTCCTTTTGATTACAATCCTTCCCGAATCCTTTCCTTAACCCTTCCCTATTTAATTAGTGTTAAAATGATATCAGTCTCATTTATATGGAGATGTTAATTATGTGATTATTCTTATGGTGAATACCTAACTTGTATAGTATGTGACTGAGTGAGCAAAGAAAACAAACGTCTAAATAACTACATAAGACACCTAGATGATGACGATCCTAAACTAATAGCACACTTGGTGACTCATGAACAAGTTCATTGATGTTATTAAGGTATCCGTTTGGTACATTTTTACCTCTTGGAGCAGTTTATGGATGATTTTATCTGTCAAGTTTGTATGTTCAATTACTTAAGTAGGTTTATTACTTTGATTATGCTATTTGTGAAAGTTCTCGGTACTTCCAAGGTGTAAGTATTAGGATGTTACAAATGCTCCATGTATTGATTAATGCACCATTCAAAATGTCTCTTTATATTCCTCATGGTAATGCTCCATATATTGGTTGACACCATTCAAATTCCTTTGAGTTAATACACCATTCGAGTTTTGATTTCCTTTGAATTAATGCATCATTTCAAGGTTCAATACGCCATTCGAATTTCTCTGAATTAATGCACCATTCAAAACTATCAAAAGACTGTTGTTGGTCTCTATTTAATTCAAAGTGTTTATTGTTTTTTTTGAAAAACATTTAATGAATGTGCAATGGAAAATTAATTGTAATATTAATGTGTGCAACGGGAATTGGATAGGTTGTTAATGGTACAATTTTCAATGCTAAAGGCATTTATAGTTTAAAATGTAAGTTACCAATATACACTCACTTTTCCTGAAATTTTCCCCACCTAAATGTCCTCTTTTTGACGAACTTTGTATATTACTTTTATCTCATTTACAACTTCTGTAACACGAGGCTTGGCTTTTTCAATGTCTTTATTAATTGATTTTTTTTTTTAATTTCATAATCTCATTTAATTTTTTTACATGAAAAATTTGTTGTGATTTTAGTGTTAACTACTACTAGTATGTTTGACCCGTGCAATATATACAAAATTTTAAATTATTTTATCTTTATTTTTGATTCTCTCTCTCTCTCTCTCTCTCTCTCTCTCTCTCTCTCTCTCTCTCTCTCTCTCTCTCTCTCTCTCTCTCTCTCTCTCTCTCTCTCTCTCTCTCTCTCTCTCTCTCTCTCTCTCTCTCTCTCTCTCTCTCTCTCTCTCTCTCTCTCTCTCTCTCTCTCTCTCTCTCTCTATATATATATATATATATATATATGCTTTTCGTATTTTATTATGATTATGTAGTTCTATCTTATTTTTCTCAAACATACATTTGTAGGGTGACTAATTAGAATCAGTTACAACTTGTATTTGAGTTATTATTTAGATAGTTTGCTAACTTATAAAACAATTTTTTTTTTATAATCTTAGTTTAAAGGTAAAATTAGTAGTAAGGTCGATTCATTTCCATAATATAAAGGATTGCTAATTAATGTATTCATTTAAACGATAATATAAGTAAAATGAATTCTTGTGGGTTCTGAAAGCAAATCCCACTAATTGTGTGATTACTTTATAGCTGGGATGATGAACAATGGTCCCTCATATGATATGAGATTGGTTGTCAGTGGCATATGAGATTTTTAAGTCACCACAAAGTTGAATTATTGCGTATTATTACGGTCAAATTGTATTATGATGGTCAAATTTCAAAAATTAATTTTTTGAAATCGAAATTTCATACTATGCGTGAATTAAAAATTTCAGAATTGATATCCAATCACGAATTTAATTCAAATCAATTACAGAGTTAAAAAATTAATTCAAATTAATAAATTATTAAGTTTTCCAAATCAAATACCTACAATACTTGGCTCCTTTAATTGAAGACTTGAAGCTAATGTGGGAGAATGGAGTAGAGGTGTATGATGGGTTTAGAGAAGAAAGTTTCAACTTGAGGGCTATGATTTTTGGCACAATTAATGACTTTCCAAAGATACGGCAATCTATGCAGTGCGATCTGAAAGGTCGGTGTGCATGCCCTATATGTGAAGATAACACCGATTGGATGTGGTTGGAACATGGTAGGAAGAATATCTACCACAGGTCATCGTAGATTTTTGCCATCTACTCATCGATGTCATTGTTGAAAAAGGCATTCAATGGGAATACGAAACCAGTAAAGCTCCCATGGCTTTGTGGGTGAACAAGCTGTTTGAAAAGGTGAAAGATTTGAACATTAAATTTGGGAAGCCTTTTGCGGGAGAGGTTGCCAAGCGGGGTGGAAGAAAAAGTCGATTTTCTTTGAGTTGCCATCTTGGAAGTCATTATATGTAAGACACTTCATTGATGTGATGCATGTTGAAAAAATGTCTTTGAAAGTGTCATTGGTACCTTACTCAATATGCCGGGAAAGACTAAAGATACCATCAACTCGAGGTTGGACTTGCTTAGTATGGGATTGAGACCAGTGGGTCCGATAAAGAAGGGTACACGTACATATCTACCTCCGTGACTCATACTCTATCTAAAAGGAGAAGACCGTGTTTTGTAAGTTTCTTCATGGAGTAAAAGTTCGGAGGGTATTCTTCAAATGTTACAAACCTTGTATCCATGAAAGACCTCAAGTTAAAGTCTTTAAAGTCCCATGATTGTCATGTTCTAATGGAGAATTTGCTTCCCATTGGTATCGATCCATTTTGCCTAAGAAAGTGCGCGGGCGCTAACCAAACTTTGTTACTTCTTTAAGGCGATTTGTAGTAGAGTGATTGACCTAGAAAGTTGCCATCATTGCAAAGAGAAATTACTGTCACTTTGTGTGAGCTTGAGATGTATTTCCCACCTTCATATTTTGACATAATGATTCATCTAACAGTTCATTTGATTAGAGAGACACAATTGTGTGGCCCATGTTACATGAGATGGATGTATCCGTTTGAGCGTTACATGAAGATATTAAAAGGATATGTGAAAAACCGATCACGACCCGAGGGTTGTATTGTTGAGCGCTACATAGTTGAAGAAAGCTGTTGAGTTACGCACAGCCTATCTATCTAGTCTTGAATATTACGGGGACTTCCAAGGTCTCGTCACTTAGGAAGCATTAGTAAAGGGATGTCAGGATATAAAATAGTGATGGTGTCAAGGGAAGAACTAGATCAAGCACACTTATATGTTTTGCACAATGATAGTGAGGTTGATTCATATGTTGCCAAGCACATGGACATACTTAAGAGTGATTACCCATATAAGAGTGAAGTTTGGTTAACAAAGGAACACAATCGGAGTTTCATAGTGTGGTTAAAAGACCACATTAATTTCAAGTTTGCTATGAATCCTACTTGATTTCAAAAGATTGAGATGGTTAGCAAAAGGTCCAAATATGCATGTTTTCTCTTACACCACTATCTAATTAACGGTTACGTTCTATACAAAAACCCATGATGATCGAGTAAAATGCAAAATAGTGGGGTGACTCTTGTTGCTCAAGCTATGCATACATCAAGTGCCAAAGATAGAAATCCCATATCTGCGAATATGTCATACTTGGGGTCATTGAACAAATATGGGAGTTGGATTACACCATGTTTGAGAGTCTGTGTTCCAATGTAAGTGGGTTGACAATAATAATGGTTTCTGATTGATGAGTCGGGGTTCATGCGGGTGAATTTCAAGAAGTTGGGATATAAAGATGAGCCTTTTATTTTGGCATCCCAAGCTCAACAAGTGTTTTATGTCAGTCATCCAATGATATCAATTGGTCTATTGTTTTCTTGAGACAAAAAAATTAGTGAATTACATTTATGATCAAGAAACCAATGATGATGGTATCGAGGACGACCCTTTCTTGGGACATCACTAGTAGAGGAAAGTACTTATAGAGAGGATGTTGTGTATGTTAGAAAGGATCATCTTGATGGAATTACGATTAAATCAAAAACAAAGTACCAAGAAGCGAATTGCAAAAAAAATTGTATCGAAGAAAAGGAAAAGGTAACCGACATAGATGTTATTTTATAGACATGGATCTTATTTTCATCTTCTTTGACTGATTATTTATTTTTATGTTGGATGTTTTTTTTTAATTGGATAAATATAACAAACAATGATTATGTTTTATTGTAGGTAAGATGGCAGATCATAGTGATGGGCATTTGAGTGGGCATGACACCGGTCATGATAGTGATCATGATGTTGCAAACTATATCAGGAAGCGTGCTCCTCGTGGAATGACCGTAAAAAAGGATATCATCAACCGGATAAGTAAAGGAAAAGAAAAATTAAATGTAAGTTACTAATTAATTGCTAATTATATTCATTCAATACTAAGTTTTAATTGTTTGTGATCTAATTTACTAATGACATAATGCAGGTCCAATGGAATGTTAAGGGTCTGCCAATTGGAGAAAACATCACTCATTTGATTACTTTCCTTGGTAGTAAGGTAAAACAAATGATACCAATAACAATCACTACTTGGGTTCACACAAAAAATTCCGTTTTGAAGAAACAAAAACATGAGTTGTGGTTAACAATACAGGTATATAATTTTAGATCTTTTTGGTTATCTTATTTAGTAATTTTGTAGTCTCATATATATATATATAAATTTATTTATATCATTTTCATTGAATGTGCATAAGCAGAAATATTTTGATGTGGATGATTCAAAAAAGAACTGGATAATGAAGGAAATCAGAAAGTTACATAAAAATTTGAAACGACATTAATAATAACTTGGCTGAAAGATGATAATGGAAACATCAATTGGAATCCTCCACCAATATATAGTGGGTTTATTTCAGAGGAGGATTGGCACACATTTGTTAGGAGGCATGCTTGAAGATCCAAACTTCTTGGTTAGTGCTACTATCTATTAAGTTATAACATAAAATATATTTGACAATTATCTATTATACATTAATGTATACTTATCTCTCTTAATAGAAAGCAAGTGAACAGAATCGAAAGTGTGCTTACATTTGTGAGTATCCTTATAGAGCGGTGCTACTCCATATCAACATATTGAAGAGAGATTGGTAAGGCACAATAAGCTTGATTTTTAGTTTCATGAAACTTTTTATAAATAATTTCTTAACATTTGGTAAATTTAAATATAGTTGGTGGAGAGTGGGAAAGATCCTACTAAAGAAGGTGTTGCGCGGCATGTTTTGTGGGTAGAGAGTCGACTAAACAAAGAAAAGGAGATTGTTGATCCTAAAACTAAGGAGGTGTCTGAGAGAATTGTAAGTATTTCCTAAATTCAAGCGCCTTGATTTTAATTGTAACTTTTATGATTTTTATAATGTATTATACTTTTGTTTTGTGAATCAGAAAGCCATATCACGATCGAGTCACGGGGAGAGCTCAGCGATGTGTCTGAAAAGGAAATCCTTACACGTGCCTTAGGTAGAGAAGAATACTCGGATTACGCACAAGGGTGTCTTTGGATTTGGAATTGCTCCAACCGAGTACTTTGGACCAAAACAGAAAGTCTATGATGAGAATCATGATTGTCCACAATTGAGAAAGATGATGGCATTGTATGAAAGTTTGCAAGCTCAAGTTAATGATATCCGATCACATTATGGCCATGTTATGCCACCGGTACCATCCCCTGCTACACATAGCGATTGCGAGATAAATGCAACAACATGCACGTCAACTAGGGTATTAATTGTTTTTATTACAATAAATAAGGAATTAATCTCTCTTTATTGTACATATATATATATATATATAAATATATATATATATATATATATATATATATATATATATAACATCAAATAATGTATTTATTATTTTTGGTTATAATTGATTTAGGACAACAATGAGTGTGAGTGTGAGTGTGAGTGTGAATTGTATATCTCAAACCCATATGAAATGGTTGCAATAGGCTTCACATGTAACGAATTGGGTCCCTGGATGCACAATTTACCCCTACCTCCAAATCATGTTAGAGTCGAGTTGCGGTACCAATTAGGAGGATGCACCATTGCTGTTCCAATTGTGATGTATTGATATCTTGTGGTATTACAAGCAGTTGGTACCTTTGTGGCATGGCCATCACACATTGTCGTTGTAAGTGACAATATATTTGTAACTAACTAATTATAGTTTTTGTCATATATTTTGTGCTAACTAAGTAATTATTTTTGTTTATACATAGATACGCCAAAATGCAAAATCTAACAAAGTGTCTACTGGCAAGAAAATGTCTCCTTTGAAAAGTGTTGGCAAGGAAAAATCTATTGGCAAGAAAGCGTCTCGGTCTGACCCTTCTACAAAAGTGTCTCAGTCCACCCCTTATGCACAAGTTTCTCAGCCTGCCTCTCCTCCAAAAGTGACTCAGCCCTCCTCTTCTCGCCAAATGACTCATCCCTCCCCTTCTAGCTCCAATTGTGTCTCAGCCCGCCTCTTCCTCTTCCATTAAGAATTACGTGATGAAGGATACAGCAGGCCTTATCATAATGTTTGATGAAGAAATTTTTGGATTTAGCGGTCCAGTAGTAGTCGGACGTGAGGATTTCCGTGCTGTATGTGATTCGGATGAGGCAACCGGTGTTGTTATGAATATATATGTCAGGTACTATGTAATTTATTATTTGACATTGTCGAATTTATTTTATTATATCGTTAATTTAATTTTTATATATATATATATATTTATATATCTAATTGTAGGTACTTGTGCGAGGACTTTTGGTCCCTTTCCGAGCAGACACATAGATTTACATTCTTGTGTCAGGAAAGTACAACCTTTCATCAAGTGAATCGCAACTTTGCTTAATTATCAATCACTTGTGGAACAAAACCGGGTTGCTATTCAAACTTATATCAGCGACCGCTTCTATGAAGCTCAAAATAGAAGCGATGATGCCTTACTTCTAGCACCTAGTTAACTTAGGGTGAGAAATTTTACCCATTCTTATATAACATGCATTTTTAAATAGTAGTCAATTACTTATTAAGTAAATTTATTTTGTAGGAGACATTGGGTTTTGTTTGCAATTAATCCTAGCAAAAAAATCGTGTATTACCTTGACTCACTTCAAAAACCACATGGAGTTTGTGGAGCTTTTAACAGTGTGTTTATTTAGTTCATCTTGCATATTTCTTATTTTTACTTATATATGTATGTATTCTTATTAATATAGTTATATGACATTCTATTCGATTGTTTAAGCACATATTGGGAGTGGAAGAATTAACGGTCAAATGGTTACCATAAGCGTAAGTTTGTAACTTATACATTACATTATTTTGTCAAAAAGCGTATTCAACTCAATTTAACAATTAACTAATCTTACGTTTTGTAGTGTCCTAGACAATTCAATAACATTGATTGTGGGTATTACGTCATGAAATATATGAAGGATATTATTACCCAAAAGAAAACGACTATCCCCCGTCAGATATCTACTTATAATATATTTTTATATGATTTCGATTTAATAGTGGTTCTTTCCAATATTTAACCATTTCAATTCTAATTTTATTTATTTATATAATTTCAGTATTTTTTAGCGATTGTCGATTGCGGACATACTCTATTGAAGCGATTCTTGAGCTTAGGGAGAATGGTGCGATTTTGTCTCCCGTTTTTTTAAGTTTCATTTGGATACATATAAGTTAGCTAGCTAGTTTTGGTTCATAATATTGTAACTTGATAGCTTGTTTTGGATACATATGAATTAGATAATGAAACTTCTTAGCTATTTTGTTTTGGTTTCCTCTTATGTAATTTGTTTTACATTATATGTAATTTGGTTCCTCTTAGCAATATTGTTTTGATTCCTCTTATGTATTTGTTTTACATTTATGTATTGGATTGGATTGGTTGTACATGTAACTTGTAAATATAAAAAGAAAAACACACAAAACAGAAAAAATTAAAAAAAAATTTAGGCAATATTAGTAGCTTTTAATGAAAGCGCTGCGTATTTAATAATACAAATAGGAAATATTCAGCGCTTTTAATGAAGCGCTGCGTATTTACTAACAGAAATAGGCAATATTCAGCGCTTTTAATGAAGCGCTGCGTATCTGGGGCAATATTCACCGCTTTTTAACAAGCGCTGCGTATCTGGGAAGGCAATGGGGAAATATTCAGCGCTTTTTAACAAGCGCTGCGTATTTGGTAGTAGGGCGGCAGGCAATATTCAACGCTTTTTAACAAGCGCTGCGTATTTGGTAGGGCGGCAGGCAATATTCGGTAGCTTTTAAAAAAGCGCTGCGTATCTGGGAGGACGTGTTTGTCAATGGGTGGCGCTTTTAGGGAGCGCTACCCATTGTTGGAGTGGAATCACCAGCGCCACGTTCAGCAGCGCTCAAAAGCGCTGCCCATGGATGAATAAAAGCGCTGCCCATCTACTAGATCTGTTGTAGTGAGGATGTTTTTGTGGAGGATTTTGCTCGACCGACCTTTTGAGCCTTGGCGTTTTATTGTGTAGCAAAGTAGGGAGTATTTTCAGGCTTCACAGGTGAAGTTTTGCAGAGTCATCCTAAGCATGTGAAGCATATATATAGCTTGGCTTCCACCAAACAGAGGTTGTTTACGCTTGAATACAGATGGGGCTTAATTGCGATCATGTTTCAAGTTTGGTGGGGTGTGGAGGGATAATTCGTAGTGAAGATGGTAGTTGGGTGGTGGGCTTCTCTAAGAATTTGGGGTGGTGTACTACTTTTGTGGCAGAGCTTTGGGGCTTATGGGAAGGGTTACAACACTAAGTGTGGTGCACTGCCTTAATGGGAACTCCTCAGCTAGCCTTCTTGCTTGGAGGCTTCTTACTAAAATTAAGTCTCTGCAGTCTTGCAATTGGGAAGTTAAAATTTTGCATATATATAGAGAAGCAAATAAATGTGTTGATCTTTGTAGCATCATTGGGGTGTCATCAAGAGGTAGAGTTTGTGGTCTATGATAGTGCTCCTAGTGAAGTTCGGTATTGGGTTCTTTGCTAATGCTAGTGAAGTCTCTACTCAATATTAGTTTCTGTGTAGTTTTTCTCTCTTTGAGCTCGACCCTCTATGTTTCCAAAAAATGTTTAAAATTCAAATTGAATAATTAGTGTCATTATGTAGTGGTCAATGTTTGAAACCAGTACCGTATATCAAAAGTAGTTGTCCAAAACTAATGTTTATTTCCTTATTAAAATTATGCAGTTATTCTATTGTATCCATTTATTTAATCAGATTATGGTCATGAACTGTCAACGGATTGTAATTTGCTAGTTGTTTTTGGAATTCAAAAAATACAAATAAATGGGAATAATGACGTTAAATTTAGGGATGTTGTATTGATCAGGTTCATCAAATTTTCGCTGGCAATTGAACAACTAATGTGGCACATGTTTATTTTACATAGCGCGATGATGTAATTTATTTATGAAATACATGGACAGGTGATGTGGACTATTCATGATTATGATATGATATGATATTTGGTAGGAGCATTATATTTATTTGGTAGGACTTAGGAGCATTATATTTATACGGCCTTGCAATGCCTTGGATTGTGGAAAAGATTGACCGAAAATGTTGCTAGATCTATAGCCACATTGTCTTAAATTATTTGGTGGGATGCAATTAATGTTTTATATTAATTTGGATGTTGGAAAGAAAAGTGGACTTGGGTTCTGTTTGGCAAAAAGAGCGGATAACGGATAAGCTAGCGGATAGCGGATAAGCTAGCTTATAGTGGATGAGTTTATAGCGGATTGAATTTTAAGTGTTTGGTAAAATTAACGGTTGATGAACTAACTTATAATATAAAATGACATAAATGGACATCTGTAATTAATGCTTGAATATAAGAGAGAAGAATCATTTAATGGTGAATAAATGAGGAACTTAATTAAAATAATAAGGGTAAAAGTGGTAGAAAAATAAAACACTATAAACTATAAGCTCAAACGCTACTTTAAATAGCGTTTCAAAAAACGATATAAGCTTGTATTATCAAACTGCTACCACGAGCTTATCTGCTATACGCTAGCGGTTTGGCTTTGTCAAAGAGAGCTTTAATGCATGGCTGAATCTAGTAGCCAACTTTAATAACCAGGGGCGATTTTAGGGCCCGACTAGCCGAGAACGCCCGGGCTCAACTTCTACTTTGTTTGTAAAGCCCCCAACCCAATAGTGATTTTTAGTCATAACCGGGGGCAAAATAGTAAAACAGTGGGTGTGAAAAAAAAAATGGTCCAGCCCAATGTAAAAAAAGTAAAACCCAAAAACTAAATGAACCCCAATTTCCTCTCTCTCTCACGACACTCTCCCTCTCCTTTTCTCACTTTCTTCTCTTCTCTTCCACCATGCCCTTCTCCATTTTCTTCTTCTTTTCACTTCAAGTAGTCCAATCCAAGCTTAAATCATTTACATTTGAGCTCTATTTTAAGGAAAACCAACTCATTCCTCTCTTTGGGTAGTATTTTGGAGTTAGGGTTTTGCTCTAAAAAAAGAGGAAAAGTACCCACACATTCAATGTTACTCTTTGAAGTTATTTGAGGTATATTCCTAATCCCTACTCTTTATTCCAAATAAATTATTGAGACATTAATTTGAGGTATATTCCTACCTCCTAATTTTATTTAGCACTCTATTGTGATTAGATTTCATCTCTCCTATTTAGCACACTTTATGATTATTTATATATTATGTCATATGTCAATTGGCGGGAAATTTTCTTGCCCAGTCTCTAGAAAAATCACGGCCATGCATGTTAATAACCAAGGTTGTCAAAACTGGGAACCGAACCCCTATTCGGTCCAATTGAACCTGAAAACCGAATTGCATGATAACCGGGAATTGAACCGGATAACCGGTCAAAAACTGGGAACCAAACAGGAAACCGACCAAAAACCAGGAGTCCAACAGAAAACCGGATTTTACCTATTTTCTTAAAAAAATGGTATATCATGTTGATTTTTATTAAAAAAATGATAAATGATGTTAGTTTTTGGTATATGGAATATTTTTATCCTCTTTTTATAATTAAATTTTTGAAATATATTAAAAATTAATATGTACAATAATATTATTATAAGAGTACTTATATTGTAACCAAAAAATAATAGTACTTACATTATAGTATCTATTATTATTGAATATTTTAATGTTATTATGTGATATTATAACATTTTTTTTTTGTTTTTTTACCCTTTATATATTGAGAAAATAATATTAAATAATCTATTTAATTAATTCCGGTTGAACTCTACGAACCTTAAACCGCTGTCTCTTCCAGTTTAATATTCGGTCCGATTTTGATTACCTTGTTAATAACGTCTTAAATCTCATCTTTGGTACTTTATTGGATGTGTTGAGGTTTATGCCGCTTTTGTGACCTTATTAAGACTCTTAACAAATGATGTTACACACAAATCTTGGTCATACCACATGTCGTGTTTTTCTGCAAATTATAATTTAAGGATTTCTCATTGCCATTCTTCATAGTTCCATCCAACATGGCGTATACGACACAACCCATCCGTAGCACAAGTCGTTGTTCTAGTAATAAATATAACCATGCTTAAATAGGAAGTTTTTATTTTGACAAAAGAAAGTGTTTTTAAAAATATAAATATATTATTGTCAAAAAATAAATAAATAAATAAATAAATATATTTTGGTCAAAAATAAAATATAAATATATGTCTACATATGCAAATTGGATAAAGTCAATGAATTCAATTTGTTTAAAAAATAAATATATGTCTAAATATGCAAATTTTGTCTAAAATATAAATATATGTCTAAATTTTTTTTTTTATTATTTAATATAGCCTTAATTACAGTTTTGGTCTCCCTATTTTCGTCAACTCACGATTTTAGTCCAAGAATTTTTTCACAAATTTAGTCCCCTTATTTTCACCAACTTACAATTTTAGTCCTCCAAGAATTATTTTCGCGAATTTAGTCCCCCTATTTTCCAACAGGGGGACTTTGATTTTAAAAATTGGAAATTGTGTGCTATTGAAAATTGGGGACTAAATTAAATGAGCTATTGAAAATTGGGGACTAAATTAAAAAAAAAACTATTGGGGATCAAAATCGTGAGTTGGTGAAAATAGGGGATCAAAACTGTAATTAAGCCTTTAATATAATACGAGAAAAGAATCATTGACCCGTGGAAAATAATAAATGAGTTATTCTTTTATAATAACAACTTATATTTTTAATATAATCTATATTTTTAATAAATGTATTTTTTATTATAATAATTTTCCAATAAATATGATAATTAGTTATCAATAGCTTTTATAGAAAGTTAGAATTAGCAGAATCCTTGTTGCATACTATTTGTATTGAGTAATAAAGAAAAATGGATAATATTTTAGAATAAATGTTATATTTATGCGTACTAAACCATATTTTTGTTGTTAGGTTTCTTCGTCACATACTTCACTATTGAATGATAGTTTAGTATGGGTCTTTTTTAATACCCCACAAACTTGACAAAATACCCCCACAATCCTTGTGAAAAGACCAGACTACCCTTAAATTTTTCCCAAAACGGATTTATCTTTCAAATAGATAATTTAGTTGTGAAAAATTTGACAATAGATTTATCTATTTGGTAGATAAATCTGTAGTGAAATACCCAAAACGGATTTACCTACCAAAGAGATAAATCTGTTGGCTAAAATTAACTTTCGACGGATTTATCTATTTTTAGGTAAATCCATTTGCTCAAAAAAAAAATTAAATACGGATTAAACATTTAACTAAGCAAGTATATACGTTTTATGGCGAGCGGATGTATATACAAATATGTTTTGAAAATAAAACCACAACGGAAGTATAAATGCATACATAATTCCATTTCAATTTTTTTAATCCAAAAACGGATTTACCTACTAAATAGATAAATCCGTTGTGTTAATTTTTAATAGGTAAATCTGTTTTGGATAAATTTAAGAGGTAAAATTAGAAGAAAGATGCTGAATGAAAATATTTTATCTAGTGGTGGGGGTCCAAAAATAAGAAACAAAAATATTTGGGGGCCCTATAATTTTTTTTTTTTGCGGAGAGCCCTGTGCAATTGCCTTTGAAGGCTGCACTTGTATAAAGGTCGGCCCCGGTTTTATGCTTAGGGACATGGAGGAGTTTGAAGAAGGATGTCTAGTGTTCAAGTTATGAAAACTAAGATATCTCCACTTCCTAACTAATTACTGAACTACTAATACTTGCCTATCAATATATATATATATATATATATATATATATATATATATATATATATATATATATATATATATATATATATATATATAATACAAAATATGGTAAAAGATCATGTAAAAGGATCTTATTGATTAAAATTTTAACTCAAAGGAATTCATGTTTTAGTGTTAATTCTTGTGCATATTCAAATTGCTCATAATTTATCACAAAACATTGCTTATAAGTATACATCTATGCAATATTCATGTTTTCAAATTGATTGTAAATCATAAGATTCTTGTTTCATGGATTTTTATTTCAATTATGAGAAACGGCATGAAATTACATCTATGCAATATTCATTGGACCTACTTCCATATATTTGGAAGGGTTTGAATTCCAACTATGACACACTTGAAATGCATCATGATTACAAGACTGGCAACCACCATAAGCATTTATTTTCCAAGAAACAAATATGCAATTTCGATCTCTCCATCCCTTGTAAATGTCTAAATAATGAAGACTTGGTTCGTCTGGCCACGAAAAGCTGCAAAAGAATAATGTTCTAAAAAAAAAATCTGGATTAAATTCAAAGTCGTAGGATTTTCCGGGCATGAGTGTATGGAATCCTAGATCGTCATTTTTGGATTTGCAATGAACGGTGAGATTTTCTAAAGAAATGGGTGCCTGCAAATCGTTGATAATCTTTATATTTCTTTGGTGTGCCTCACTAGCTCTGAATGCAAGTATTATTACCAGAATTGATAATGATATCACATTGAAGTTAATTATATTTAGAACTGCCATAGATGCAAAGTGACTTCAAATGCAAAATCCATTTGAATTTATAGAACATTTAGCGGATCATACTACCACCTTTGTAATTTTCAAAATTTAATAAATTTTTTTCAAACTAATTTAAAATTATTTATAAATTTAATATTTCTTAGTGTATACTATAAGAAATAAATACAAAAAAATTCGGTCCAAATAAATAAGTATTTTTCTAAATATGCAGACTTTGAAAAAATTTTACGAATTTAATTTGTGTTTCAAAATAGATTTTTTTTGACCATGTTTTTCCCAAATAGATAAGTTATATTAGTTAATATAATATGGGAAAATAATCATTGACATATGTAGAAAGAATCATGGAAAAGAATCAATAAATTATATTTTTGAAACAAATTATTTTTAATATAATTTTAGTTTTTAATATAAGTACTTATGTTTTACTATATTTTTATTTTTTAATGATTACTCTTTTAATTTTATAGTAGTAAAATATTGCGATGCCTATGAATACAAAATAAATATATATAACTGTGCTAGGAAGTATTTTTCTAAAATATAAGAATTTATCCAAGTGTAAATTTTGGATAAAGTCAATGAGATTAACCGTGTTTTGAAATGTATAATTTATATTATTAATACGATATAGAAAAAAATCTTTGACCCGTGAAAAAAATCAATGACACTCATGAATGAAATATCTCTGTCGGTCAAGAAAACTTGAGGTAGTATATTGTTTACCTCAAAAATATTTTTCAGCATCAATCTGAAATTTTCATAATGCTCATGTGGTAAGCAGGGGCGGACCTACATATAAATCAGGATGTACTGTTCTACACACCCTTAAATTTTAAAATTTATACAAATACCTTATGAAAAATATATTTTGACATTCTTGGTTTTATTTTTTGCACATCTTACTACTACTTTTCTCTTTTCATTCCTAGCTACTCTTTCCTATTGCAGCTTTAGGAACAGTTGTAGTGTAACTATGGGGTAATTTTGGTTATCCAAAAATATTATATGTATTTAGATAATTAGGTATATTTTACGTTTAGCTACCCCAATAATATGTTATTTAACTACTCTAACTAACTTTATTTGTCGAATGAGACAAAAGAACAATAACAAGACGCTTAGTTTAATTAGTCTCATTTTTGATAAATAAAAAGTGTATTATTATTCCAAACAAATATGGTGGTTTTGGTAACTTGGTGATTTTAGTCTTTTATTTTACTTTGACAATTTTGTTTCCAATTTTATTCCTCAAAATCATATATTATTTGCACTTTTGGTCCTAATCTTGAATTTTGGAAAAATAAGTGAATAAAATTGCACAGTCCATAATTTTTAGCAACCAAAAGTGCAATGAAAAAATCACAAAGACTAAAATTACCAAATGTTCACTATCGCTGTAAAATTTTTTTAAGGTAGGTGAGATAAAGTCAAATATTTTTTATGACGTGTTGTTTTGTGATTGACCGACGTTGTAAAAGAATTTCTACACGATAATACATATTATTTGTTAAATTAAATCGTTTGACCACCCTGGACCAGGATCCTAGATATGCCACTGGTGATAAGTATTCAAATGCAACCGAGATATTAACTCGGTGGAAGCCACACCAACAATCTCCAAGAGAGGTATTTTGTATTTGTTGGTCTTGTATGTGTTGTCCATAACCAAAACCCTTATGAAACAATCCGAATAACTTGATAGACACAGGATGTGCCCATATGATGTCATTGACAACATCCATGTTGTCAACTTTTCTACTCCCACAAAAATATTTTTCTGGTTCTATCATTCTCATAAGCTATTAAATCTCTGTTCTTGGACCTCTCAGTTTCAGTCGGTACATGTGACACAACCTATAGAGCTGGAACATAGAAGTCACATTTCCAATAAATATCTCCTTCAATCTTTGCTTTCTTGTCTCTTAGTGCAACCTTCAATTTGGTATGTTCATCCACCATAGTCCGCTCCTCCTTCGTTAACCACCCAAAGAATGAAGTGTCAGTTAACATTTTTAGCAATTAATGATTATGGAATCCACAAATAACCTTTAGTCTCAAACCCACAACATCAATCGAAGGAGAATTGTGCTCCTTTGAGGACTACAGTCTACAACAACAGGCATCTACGCCTTTGTATTTCCCACTTTTTTCGCAACCAACGATAATTTTATCTTTCATTCCCCTTTACTGATTGCTATATCTGATCTAAGAATAATTACGACCACTCTGTTGGCTCTCAACCTCTCTAGCCCAACGTACAACATCGTCAAGTGTACAAAATATCTACAAAATAAAAAAAATTATGTTATATTATGAAAAATAATACGCTAAAAACTCGTAAAAAATAATAATTAAATATACATCTTATGTTGTGAATGCCTCTAATGTAACAACCGAGAAAGGAGCCAATCCATCTGTATCCGTAGTTGTTTCATTTAAAAAATACAATTAGTTATAATATTTTTATAAATTTTATTTAATTACGAATTCATCAATTTAACTAGATAGATCCGTAATGCATTATTCAATTACGGACTTATCAAATAAATACATAATTCTGTAATTGAAAGATTAAATCTGATTTATCTAATAAATACATAAATCTGTAATTGAATAATGTATTACAAGTTTATCTACTTAAATTGAGAAAATCATAGTTATTTTTTGAATTATGGATTTATGTATGTATTTGATAAATCCGTTAAAAACCAAAAAATAAAAAAGGGATTTATCAATTAAATCGCCTGTATATAAAAAAGAAAAGTAAGAAAGTGAATTTATTTTGATAGACAATGTTAGTGGGGGAGAGGGGAATGTTCTCGTTTCCTGGGTTTGGTGCATTCATTCGGTATCCCTTAGTTCGCAAACTAAGCTATTGGGAAAACTATTTTTTTATAAGCGTAAAAAAGCGAACTATAAGTTTACCTTTAATGGGTTTGGCCAAATTGAAGATGAATTGAAGGTGTGTTGGTTTCTCGCAACTCTGTGATGTGGCTCTGCTCTAGGTGTAGCCCAATTTGAAGGTGGATTGAACTTGTGTTGGTGTCTTGCCACTTTATGGTGTGTGACTCTGCTTTAGGTGTAACCCAATTTGAAGCTGAATTAATGAAGGAGCTCAATCAACGTGGTAACTTTTGACCAAAAAAGTGGTAACTTCGATTCATGGTGGATGGGAAAAGCTGGGTGGATTTTGAGTCTTCCTCATTTGTAGCAGTAGCTAGCAAGGTCATAGGAGAAGTAGGCGGCAACATGTTGCGGAGTTGTCTAAAGAATTTGTTAGGTTTTTTAGTTGCGGGGTAGGAGTTTTTTTTATTTCCGGTAGGAGTGCTTTGTATTGAAGGGTGGAATTGTCTTGTGTCTTGTGCTGACTTGTAGTTAGAGCTGGCAAAATGAGACAAGCCCGCCGGGTCGGGATAGCCCAAAAAAACATAGGGCTTGGGTGAAAGAAACTGATCGATTTTATATCCGGGATTTTTAGCTGAACCGCAAACACCCGAGCTCGTAGTGGGCTAGCCCAGTCGGGCCACAAGTAGCCCGTAGGCCCGCAAGTAAAATAATAGTGATGTTGCGGCCTAGGCCTAACCTCACACAAGGTTGGGCCAGGCCCAATCCAGAGCTAGCTCCGACCCAATACTCACTCTACTACGAAGGGCTCCCCTGGACGTCCCAGATCAAGGCACTGCAATCTAATGAGTGCGGAGGCGGTATCGCGCCTATAAATAAGGCTACACCTCTCCAATATCAGGTACGCTTTCATTTCTTGCATACCTCTCCACTTCTCTTGCTGACTTAGGCATCAGAGTGTTTGCAGGTACCACCCCTCGGCAAGCTCAACCTCAGATACCTCAACAACGACCTCGGCAGACCCGAGCTACCACAGACACGCCCGAGTCATCATTTGATCCATCTGAGACACTCCTTCAAATTACCCCGGGTCGAATCTCTTTCCCGATCCAGGTACGAACATTTGCGACCACAATGGGAAAAAAATCACTTGCTTTTGAATTCTCATCGCCAGACTTCAAACGTCATAGCTCCGAGAGATCTCTTATTAACCTGACCTCAATCTCAATTGCAAGAAATCAGATGATATGATTCTACCTCGGCTAGCCTGACGCAGGAAGCTCGTACGAGGGTTCACACTAACGGCGCCGCACGACCAATCCGACCTCGATCGTGATTCAGACTCCATTTCCTACACAAATGCAAGAAATTGTCGCTTCCTTGCTACACTTCACACCCAATCCAACTTGACCATTATTGTCACCAACCACCACAAGAGCCTCGGACCGGTTCCTTCACCGACTCTAGTTAGTTTCTGAACCGGCATGATTTTCATCACTTCGTCTTTCAGTGTAGAGCCGACAAGACCCTCGATGATCAGGTACTTCTTTATGGGATGATAGTGGAATTCTTCACCATTCATCTCTCATTTCGGGTCGAGCTCGGAAGACCGATAACTCTTAGAAATAAGAGTTATTTATGCCAAAACAACTCGAATTAATGTTGTCGGCGTAATTAGTGTAAATAAATGAGTCCTTTGTTGATAATTAGTTAAGAAAATGTTCATTGTGCTTAGTAGTGTTTTGGGCGTGTTAGGCGCCTTTTTGTTGGATTTTATGCGTGTAATTAATGTGCAGGGGTTTTGAGTGTTAATGTTGGGAAGAATGCTATGGCAACACCGGTTAGCTATGGGTGTGTGGCTGAAGAATTAGGGTTAACAACATTGTGTCTTTTTGGTAGTGGCCCATTGTGGTACTTCAGGTGAGAGAAATAGTACAAAAAGGCACTTTAACCTAAAAAGGGTATCATCCATAGTACACCATCAACCTCCACTGTTCCCTAGGTTAGAGAGTACTATTTCTTTTGTTTTGCTTACATCTACAATTCTCACTCTCCACTTTTTCTTTTCATCACCATTATCATCAAAATGGAAAAAAACCCCATCGCTACCTATTAATTACCAAAACCTTTTATTTCCATTCAAGGACTATGTCAAATATATTTATGGTTGGGCTAGCATTTCCAAGGCATCTTGTGGCTTAGTGGTATTTTAGGACTGTTTTACCATTTTGAGGTTGATGGTTCAACACCCACATTCTACAAATTTGGTGTTATTTTTTGAGTAACAATATGATCCACATTGTCATGTAGTGCTAAACGCTAGAGACCAAACTGGATGTCTTTTTTGCTTTTAGAGTGGCTAAATTAATACTTTTTTTTACAGAGACGAAACTGGATCATAAGTGTAATTGCAATACCAAACATATATTTAAGCAAACAAAATTATTTCCTTTCTTTGGTATGTACATATGAAACAAGTTTCATATCATTGTTCCAGTAGTTTTGTTGATACCCTTCTAAATTATAGTATGCCATGTAGACTTTACCTAAAAAGCTAAGGCTTTGACCCGTGCGTTTCACAGGATAAAAGCTCTAGCAAATACAGAATTGTGCAACTAGAAAAATTTATTAGCTAAATTGCAATAAGAAAATGTCTTGTTTAAATATAAAAAAAGACAATTGCGAGGTTTTTTTTATGCAAAAAGGCAAACAAAAGGTAAGAAAGACAAAAGAAAAAACTAAAGCCTAGGGAAAAGGACTCTACTAGCTGTTGGGTATAATTGGGCCTACCTAGTTGTATTTTTTGTTATATTGGGCCTGTGTATAGAGGACTTGGCCCAATCCACTAAGTGACATTAGTGAGTTAGTCTTGTTTGTTGCTTTTCTGTTTGTTATACCTCAATTTTGTCCGAGTTCTTATATCATTGTAATATTTTTATTTTATTAAGTAGTGTATGTGCAACAAATGTTTCTATGTACTCAAGTAAAAGATAAGTAGCTTGTGCATATCAACCACAATTAATATAAAGATGCATGATTTGATTCTTGATCAATCATCCCACATGTTATTTCCTTTTGACCCTCTTTGAGTAATTGAAAAAGCAAGTGAAGCAAAGCATAAGAGCTTACAAAATAAGAACAAAAGATGAAATACCCAAATCTGCAGCTCTATTGCGAAGACAATTTCTCTCTCCTCGGACCTCTTTTGACGATCCGAGCGGTGAAAGTGGAGATATATGTCTCACGAACCTACAGTCAAAAAATGAAGACGATCCGACGGTTAACGAATCCGGAATCGCACTTTTTACGATGAGAGGTTTGAGAAAAACGGACCAAAAACGCAGCTATTGCGAAGGCAATTTCTCTCTCATCAGATTTCGTTTCAACAATCCGAACGGTGAAAGCGTAGATATATGTCTCACGAACCTACTGTCGAAAAAGAAAGACGATCCAACGGTTAACGAATCCGGAATCGCAATTTTACGGTGACAGGTTTGAGAAAAATGGGATTTGTGTTTTAAAGGGGAATTGCTTTCTCTACCTTGTTTTAGTCCCACATTGCTCACAAGAAACAAGAGCTCCCTAGCAATTGGATATAAAAGGGGTTGAGAGGTGAAGATTAGAGGAGGGGATCATTGGCGGGTTAAGTGATCTTTTAGGTCAAAGCGTTCGCGGCTCATTTCACTAAAAACCCGTCTTTGATCATTTGGACGTTTTGAGTCGGCTTTTCGATTCTCAAAGCGGTTCCTGCGGTCTTGGGGTCAAAATGGACCAGATAGGAGTCCGGTTCGTGATTGACCTGGTCAGATTGCTCAGTCCGGTTCGGCACTAGTCGAGTCCAAGTTAGTTTTGTATTTATTTGGTTTATTTTTATGTACATATTTATTTATCATTTATTTATAATATAATCTATTTATTTATTTATTTGTTTATTGTTTATTTATATATCTATTCATATTTATTTATGTATATAGTTATTTTTTTTTTAGCCTAGTCTTTATTAATTATCAGTTTTTGTCTTTTTTTTTATGCACAAATTAGTTTATTTCTTCAAAACTTATAAGTAAATAAATAAATCACTTTTCCTAAAAATAGGGGACTAAGTCGGTTGTACAACCGGGTTAGTCAGCGTTCTAGAACTAATGAGCTGTACAGTTCAGGAGTTCTAGAATACCTATTCTAAAACCAACTCACCTCACATCAAACAAACTTCTTTCAAAAAACTTCAAAAATACTTTCAAAAAGTAGGGGACTAAGTCGGTTGTACAATCGGGTTAGTCAGCGTCCTAGAATCGATGGTACATGCAGTTCAAGGAGTCCTAGGACCCCTACACTAAAAAACACCAACCAACAAACCTTTTTCAGGAAGAACTACGTAGCTTTGATTCCTCCATTGCATCTGGAGGTACGTAGGAGCAAGAGTCCACTCTTGTCAAGCACTAAAAATTAAAAATTTAATTAAGTCTATTTCTTTATAAATAAAAGGGTAAATATTAATAAACCGTAATTAATTAGACCAAGGATGTCGTGGGGTGCTAATACCTTCCCCACGCATAACGACTCCCGAACCCCAAACTCAGCCTTATCTCAAACCTAAAAGGGATTTTCCGAATTTGCCCTTAAACTAGAATTTCGGTGGTGGATTCCTATGAACTTTCGAAGAATCCTTTCCCAGATTTTTCGGTCGCTACACTGTTATCTTTCGGTTGTAAACGGATACTGAACATACATAGCTTAAAAGCACAATGGTTGAATAACAGATTAACTCTTTCTCACAAATTCTCTCATTGTTTGGCTCCAACAATTGGTATCAGCGCTCCATTTTGGGGCCTGATACAGAATCTGCAGATTGCTTCAAAGAATTGTTGTTTCAAGAAGAAAGAATTTTGTGTTAGAAGATCGTCGTGATTCACAGTGATTCAATGGCAGAAGAAAAGAATTTCTCGCAACCGGCTGTTCCCAAGTTCGACGGTCATTACGACCACTGGTCGATGTTGATGGAGAACTTGCTCCGATCCAATGAGTACTGGGGAGTGGTGGAACAAGGCATTTCGGTGGCAACAGAGGAAACCACAGTGGAACAATCCAAGAAGATAGAGGAGGCAAAATTGAAAGACCTAAAGGCCAAGAACTATCTCTTTCAATCGATTGGGAGAGGAATAATTGAAACCATTCTCAAGAAAGACACCGCAAAGGGAATTTGGGATTCAATGAAGTTGAAATATCAAGGTTCAAAAATTTAAGCGAGCACAGTTACAAGCCCTTCGAGGAGAGCTTGAAGCGTTGAAAAGAAAAGAAGATGAAGGGGTGAACGAGTACTTTTCCAAAACTCTTGCTATTGTGGGAAAGATGAAAGCGCACAGAGATGCCAAGATTGATGAAGAAGTCGTCGTTGAGAAAGTTCTTCGCTCGCTGGGTCCAAAATTCAACTATGTGGTGTGTGCAATTGTTCAATCCAATGACATCTCTACCCTCAGCATTGATGAATTGCAGAGTAGCCTTTTGGTTCATGAACAACTCATGAATGAGAAAAAGCTTAAAAAAGAAGATCATGCCTTGAAGATTACCACCAATGATAGAGGAAGAGGCCGAGGTAGAGGGCGAGCATCTAGAGGTAGAGGTAGAGGCAGGCAACAGACCAACAAAGAAAACATTGAATGTTACCACTGTGGCAAATTGGGACACTATCAATATGAGTGCTCCAATGGTGAAGAGAAGGCCAATTATGCAGAAAATGACGATGAAGAACTGCTGCTGATGGCACACACTACCTGTGATGAAGAAACAGACCTGGAAGACTTGATTAGAGAGGCCCTGCTGATGGTACAAACACACTGCAGCAATGCTATTAGCCTTAAGGTATGGTTCCTTGACTCTGGCTGTAGCAACCACATGTGTGGTTTTAAAGATTGATTCTTTAGTCTAGATGATAACTTTAGAACAACTGTTAGATTGGGAGATGGATCTAAGGTGTTGGTTATGGGCAAAGGAAACATAAAAATGAAAGTAAATGGAATAATTCAACTGATCACTGGTGTATACTACATTCCTTCATTGAAAAACAATTTGCTAAGCATAGGACAATTACAAGAAAAGAGTTTGAAAGTCACCTTTGAAAACAATACTTGCAAAATTGAACATCCAATTAGAGGCTTGTTGTTTGATTCACAAATGTCTGCTAATAGAATGTTCAGAACTAGTGTAGAATTGATATTGCCTAGTTGTTTTAAAGCTACTAGCAATGAGAATGCAAGCATACTTTGGCACAATAGATATGGGCATTTGAACTTTAAGGGATTGCAGCTGCTTAGTGATAACTCATATTTATATGAGTTATTTATACTTATTCAAAGATAAATCATGCAAGTTCTCTAGCAATAGTAGGTTGTTTCTATTAGTTTTCTGTTAGTTTATTGTTTCTTAGTTAGATAGGGGCTAAATTACAAGTTCTATGCATTTTGGCACCAATTGGTGCCTTTATGAGAATTTTGATGCTTCTTGTGTTTTTGCAGTAAAAACTGAACGCCGCAACGTCCCTCACCACGTTTGAGAAAGGGCAGCAAAGCAAGAAAGAAATACTTCAGTTGTGGCGCGCTAGTAATGATGGTCAAAGATTTAGAAGTTCAGAAGATCTTCTCTCTCTCATTGTGTGACGCGTGTACCGACGCGACCGTAGTAATCGTGCAAAGTCATTTCAGAAAATATTTTATTTGCAAGCAGGCTTGGTAGGTGAGGAATGACATCAGCAAGCATGTGACCCATTTGGCTATTTAATTGAAGACTTGTCTCTCTCTCAAGGACACGCGCACACACACCTGCATCAGACCAATCTCTCCATTCATCTACCTTCCTCCATTTCAGAGAAAGTTTTCTTAAAGAAGTTCTGGACACAGACTTCTTCATCTTAACTTTTCTCAACTCCATTTTTATCTCCATTCGCACCCACTACTGTGAAGCTCAGACGTTGCAACGTCTTTACACCGTGCAGGAAGAAAGGCTACTTAGGCGTATCTTTTGCGTTTAGTTTCTTTTCCTCTATGTATGGTATTTGGATCTCATCTCCTTATCTTTCTGTAGAGATGCTCAGCATGAGCTAAAACATTTGTAGTTGGGTTGTTGTTTTGCATGTAATGAACCCCTAGTTTAATGTTATGAAGTATTGATGTTATGCGTTTTAAATCTTTGCATGTTAATATTTTCAAACTTGTTTTGAGACTGGCCACTTAAAATAAGTAGATTCATAGGTACAGACATGGTCTATGAAAAGAACTCAAAGATTTATATGAACGAAGAGGTGCACTAAAGACATTTAGGCATTTTTATCTAAGTGTAGACAAAGAATGGATAATAGTTCATAGAACATTCTTTGTGGGTACTTAAAATATAGGAGTAGGCCTACTTAGAACCTAGACATAGGATTTCTAGTACTTGAAGCTCGGCGTTTTGTGGTAGAAAAGCAGCTTCTTTTTTTTGCAAATGTTCAAACGTTATAACGTCTATCAGAATAACATTTGTACGTGATAACGTGTAAACGTTATAACGCTGACTAGAGAGAGATTTACTTGCATGCAACAATCCAACTCATTCTCATCATATTCACAACCACTTCTTGTTTACTTGTTTTATTTATGTTCTTAGACTGAATACCAACTTTTAGTGCTGATTTGTTACTTGCTTCACTTGTGTTTTGAAGACTTGAACTTTGAAAGTAAAACCAATCCTCGTGGGAACGATCTCTTACTTTTATCCACTTTATTACTTGCGCGACGTGTATACTTGCACTATTATTGCGATTAGAACACACGCAACACTTAGTAAGAAGGGTATGGTGAGAGGCTTGCCAAGAATTGAAGAATCCACTACAGTATGCACAGAGTGTATGATTGGCAAGCAGCATAGGGAATCACTTCCAAAGAAGAGTGCTTGGATAGCTACTGATAAGCTTCAACTTGTTCATGCTGACATTTGTGGCCCTATAAATCCAGAATCTAATAGCCACAAGAGGTATTTCCTAACCTTCATTGATGACTATAGTAGAAAGACATGGGTCTATTTTTTGATAGAAAAGTCCAGTGCTTTAGAATGTTTTAAGCAATTCAAGGCCAAGGTGGAGAAAGAAAGCAGCTCAGAAATTGTCTGTTTAAGAACAGACAGAGGAGGAGAATTCACTTCTCATAAATTCAATGATTTTTGCAAGACAAATGGAATACAAAGGCAACTCACAGCAGGGTACACACCTCAACAGAACGGGGTTGCAGAGAGAAAGAACATGTCTATCATGAATATGGTAAGGTGTCTTCTGTCTCAAAAGAAAGTGCCAAAGAAATTTTGGTCTGAAGCTGTAAATTGGTCTATATTTGTGCAAAATAGGAGCCCTACTGTAGCAGTTACTGACTTAACTCCTGAAGAGGCTTGGAGTGGTTTGAAACCATCTGTACATTGGTTTAGAATATTTGGCTGCATTGGTTATGTACACATCCATGACTCTCAAAGAAAAAAACTAGATGACAAGAGCAATCAATGTATTTTACTTGGTGTAAGTGAGGAATCCAAAGCTTATCGTTTATATGATCCAATCTCCAACAAAATCCTTATTAGCAGGGATGTGGTGTTTGATGAAGAAAAACATTGGAATTGGGAAAAGAACTCCACTGACACAACCTTTGAGGTGGTGAATGAAGGCACTAGAACTGAAAATGATGATGATTCTGCAGAAGAACAAGAATCCAGTGAAGCTGATAGTGATTCCTTAGATGCAGAAACTCATGAAAACAATGCTGAAACAAATAATGCTGATACTGGTGAAGAGAATCATGAAGATAGTCCTGTCTTAGGGAGGATAAGGAGGAAACCAGGCTATCTACAAGACTATGTGACTGCAGAAAATGGTGATGAAATTGATATTGATGAATACAGTCTTGCTGCCATTGCCCAGAACATACATGGATGTGAAAGAAGGGAAATGGATGAAAGCTATGCAACTGGAGTTAGCTTCAATTGAGAAAAATCATACATGGGAGCTGGTTGATCTTCCAAAGAATGCAAAGGAAATTGGAGTAAAATGGATTTACAAGACCAAGCTAATTGAGAAAGGAGAAATTGATAAACACAAAGCAAGACTAGTAGCAAAGGGGTATTCTCAAAAACAAGGAGTTGATTACAAAGAAGTATTCGTGCCAGTAGCAAGATGGGATACTATACGAACTATAATTGCTCTTGCAGCTATGAAAGGATGGATCATCTACCAATTAGATGTAAAAAGTGCCTTCTTACATGGAGAAATTACTGTGACTTTGTGTATGTGAACCAGCCACAGGGCTTTGAGAAGAAAGGAGCTGAAAGCAAGGTATTCAAGCTACACAAAGAACTCTATGGCTTGAAACATGCCCCAAGGGCTTGGTATAGCAAGGTGGAGAGTTATTTCACAATGGGAAATTAATTGTAATATTAATGTGTGCAATGGGAATTGGATAGATTGTTAATGGTACGATTTTCAATGCTAAAGACATTTATAGTTTAAAATGTAAGTTACCAATATACCCTCACTTTTCCCGAAATTTTCCCCACCTAAATGTCCTCTTTTTGGCGAACTTTGTATCTTACTTTTATCTTTTAAAGATGTAATTGATACTTCAGTTAACATGATGTTCCTTCCCACTTTACAACTTCTGTAACATGAGGCTTGGCTTTTTCAATGTCTTTATTAATTGATGTTTTTTTTAATTTCATAATCTCATTTAATTTTTTACATGAAAAATTTGTTGTGATTTTAGTGTTAACTACTACTAGTATGTTTGACCCGTGCAATATATATATATTCTTTTCGTATTTTTTTATGATTATGTAGTCTCGTGGATCCAATGGTAACTTTTCTATTTCGGTCACGTACGCTTTACTTTGTGGCTTCTCATACGATTACCATCACAGTGTAGGTGGAACAAGATTTGGAAGTTAGAGGAGACAATAGATTGATGACCAATCAAAGGAAAGCTAGCATGCAGTGCAGCATTTGGGGGAGCCAGCCATATTGCAATTAATTTTTGTGAATCTGAAGAGGAGACAATTCTGTTGTGGCAGTGGAGAAATAATTAAGGATGTTTTTGTGGAGGATTTTGCTCGACCGACCTTTTGAGCCTTGGCGTTTTGTTGTGTAGCAAAGTAGGGAGTATTTTCAGGCTACACAGGTGAATGTTTTGCAGAGTCATCCTAAGCATATATATAGCTTGGCTTCCACCAAACAGAGGTTGTTTACGCTTGAATACAGATGGGGCTTAATTGCGATCATGTTTCAAGTTTGGTGGGGTGTGGAGGGATAATTCGTAGTGAAGATGGTAGTTGGGTGGTGGGCTTCTCTAAGAATTTGGGGTGGTGTACTACTTTTGTGGCAGAGCTTTGGGGATTATGGGAAGGGTTACAGGCTAGCTAGCTCTTGGTATGGGTGTGCGTAAGGTAGAGGTTAATCTTGACTCGCTAAGTGTGGTGCAGTGCCTTACATTATGGTGGCTTGGAGGCTTCTTACTAAAATTAAGTCTCTGCAGTCTTGCAATTGGGAAGTTAAAATTTTGCACATATATAGAGAAGCAAATAAATGTGTTGGTGCCTTATCATCATTTGGGTGTCATCAAGAGGTAGAGTTTCTGGTCTATGATAGTGCTCCTAGTGAAGTTCGGTATTGGGTTGCTGCTGATGCTAGTGTCTCTTTGGGCTACGACCCTCTATGTTTCCAAAAAAATGTTTAAAATTCAAATTGAATAATTAGTGTCATTATGTAGTGGTCAATGTTTCGAAACCAAAGTACCGTATATCCGAAAGTAGTTGTCCATAACTAATGTTTATTTCCTTATTAAAATTATGCGGTTATTCTATTGTATCCATTTATTTAATCAGATTATGGTCATGAACTGTCAACGGATTGTAATTTGCTAGTTGTTTTTGGAATTCAAAAAATACAAATAAATGGGAATAATGACGTTAAATGAGTATAGTTTAGATCACTAAATGGACCCTTTAGTGACCATCACTAAAGGGGTAGATTTGTCAACAACAAATCAATAAAAATATAGTTTTACAAATTCAGCAAATTTCTGATTTCCTAATTATTAGGCATTAACTATGGAATTTATTAAAAAAAACGTGTTAAATTAATGCCAAAAAAAGGAAAGGGGAAACCGAAACAAAAGAAGCCACAATCGGCTACCCTAAAATTTCAGAAACTCAAAATTAGAAAGGAAATCTCTTCCCAGCAAAGAACGAAACTAGCAAAGAAAGGAAATCTCTTCCCAAGTAATGTCTACTAACCAAACTTCTTCCAAAGTGTGGCTAGTTCTTCAATAACCAATCTAACATATTCATGTGGTTAGTCAATTTACTAACCAAACTTCTTCCAAAGTGGGGCTAGTTCTTCTGTAATGAAGCTTGAAGGTAAGAAGGAGATAAAATATGTTTAGAAGGAAGAAGGAAAAAAGCTGTTTACGGTTTATTGTTATTAATTCCGAAAAAATTGGTTATTAATTAGATGAGATTAAATAACAAAAATAAAGGGATTTTTATTGTCCCATAACCGTTAGAATTCATTTAGTGATCATCACTAAACCTTTGGTTTAGTGATGTAATCCAATGCCTTATTTTACATAGCGCGATGATGTAATTTATTTATGAAATACATGGACAGGTGATGTGGACTATTCGTGATTATGATAGGATATGATATTTGGTAGGAGCATTATATTTATTTGGTAGGAGCATTATATTTATACGGCCTTGTAATGCCTTGGATTGTGGAAAAGATTGACCGAAAATGTTGCTAGATCTATAGCCACATTGTCTTAAATTATTTGGTGGGATGCAATTAATGTTTTATATTAATTTGGATGTTGGAAAGAAAAGTGGACTTGGGTTACTGTTTGGCAAAAAGAGCGGATAACGGATAAAGTTTAGCGGATAGCGGATAAAATAAAACTTATAGTGGATGAGTTTATAGCGGATTGAATTTTAAGTGTTTGGTAAAATTAACGGTTGATGAACTAACTTATAATATAAAATGACATAAATGGACATCTGTAATTAATGCTTGAATATAAGAGAGAAGAATCATTTAATGGTGAATAAATGAGGAACTTAATTAAAATAATAAGGGTAAAAGTGGTAGAAAAATAAAACACTATAAACTATAAGTTCAAACGCTACTTTAAATAGCGTTTCAAAAAACGATATAAGCTTGTATTATCAAACTGCTACCACGAGCTTATCTGCTATACGCTAGCGGTTTGGCTTTGTCAAAGAGAGCTTTAATGCATGGCTGAATCTAGTAGCCAACTTTAATAAGTTAATAACCAAGGTTGTCAAAACTGGGAACCGAACCCCTATTCGGTCCAATTGAACCTGAAAACCGAATTGCATGATAACCGGGAATTGAACCGGATAACCGGTCAAAAACTGGGAACCAAACAGGAAACCGGCCAAAAACCAGGAGTCCGACAGAAAACCGGATTTTACCTATTTTCTTAAAAAAATGGTATATCATGTTGATTTTTTATTAAAAAAATGATAAATGATGTTAGTTTTTGGTATATGGAATATTTTTTATCCTCTTTTTATAATTAAATTTTTGAAATATATTAAAAAATTAATATGTACAGTAATATTATTATAAGAGTACTTATATTGTAACCAAAAAATAATAGTACTTACATTATAGTATCTATTATTATTGAATATTTTAATGTTATTATGTGATATTATAACATTTTTTTTGTTTTTTCACCCTTTATATATTGTGAAAATAATATTAAATAATCTATTTAATTAATTCCGTTGAACTCTACTTAACCTTAAAACGCTGTGTCTCTTCCAAATTTTAATATTCGGTTCGATTTTGATTACCTTGTTAATAACGTCTTAAATCTCATCTTTGGTACTTTATTGGATGTGTTGAGGTTTATGCCGCTTTTGTGACCTTATTAAGACTCTTAACAAATGATGTTACACACAAATCTTGGTCATATCACATGTCGTGTTTTTCTGCAAATTATAATTTAAGGATTTCTCATTGCCATTCTTCATAGTTCCATCCAACATGGCGTATACGACACAACCCATCCGTAGCACAAGTCGTTGTTCTAGTAATAAATATAACCATGCTTAAATAGGAAGTTTTTATTTTGACAAAAGAAAGTGTTTTTAAAAATATAAATATATTATTGCCAAAAAATAAATAAATAAATAAATATATTTTGGTCAAAAATAAAATATAAATATATGTCTACATATGCAAATTGGATAAAGTCAATGAATTCAATTTGTTTAAAAATAAATATATGTCTAAATATGCAAATTTTGTCTAAAATATAAATATATGTCTAAATTTTTTTATTATTTAATATAGCCTTAATTACAGTTTTGGTCTCCCTATTTTCGTCAACTCACGATTTTAGTCCCCCAAGAATTTTTTCACAAATTTAGTCCCCTTATTTTCACCAACTTACAATTTTAGTCCTCCAAGAATTATTTTCATGAATTTAGTCCCCTATTTTCCAACAGGGGACTTTGATTTTAAAAATTGGAAATTGTGTGCTATTGAAAATTGGGGACTAAATTAAATGAGCTATTGAAAATTGGGGACTAAATTAAAAAAAAACTATTGGGGATCAAAATCGTGAGTTGGTGAAAATAGGGGATCAAAACGTAATTAAGCCTTTTATATAATACAGAAAAAGAATCATTGACCCGTGGAAAATAATAAATGAGTTATTCTTTTATAATAACAACTTATATTTTTTAATATAATCTATATTTTTAATAAATGTATTTTTTTATTATAATAATTTTCCAATAAATATGATAATTAGTTATCAATAGCTTTTATAGAAAGTTAGAATTAGCAGAATCCTTGTTGCATACTATTTGTATTGAGTAATAAAGAAAAATGGATAATATTTTAGAATAAATGTTATATTTATGCGTACTAAACCATATTTTTGTTGTTAGGTTTCTTCGTCGCATACTTCACTATTGAATGATTGTTTAGTATGGGTCTTTTTTTTGTACCCCCACAACTTGACAAAATACCCCCCACAATCCTTGTGAAAAGACCAGACTACCCTTAAATTTTTCCCAAAACGGATTTATCTTTCAAATAGATAATTTCGTTGTGAAAAATTTGACAATAGATTTATCTATTTGGTAGATAAATCTGTAGTGAAATACCCAAAACGGATTTACCTACCAATTAGATAAATCTGTTGGCTAAAATTAACACGACAGATTTATCTATTTTTAGGTAAATCCATTTGCTCAAAAAAAAATTAAATACGGATTAAACATTTAACTAACTGAAGTATATACGTTTGTAACTGACGGATGTATATACAAATATGTTTTGAAAATAAAACCACAACGGAAGTATAAATGCATACATAATTCCATTTCAATTTTTTTTAATCCAAAACGGATTTTACCTACTAAATAGATAAATCCGTTGTGTTAATTTTTAATAGGTAAATCTGTTTTGGATAAATTTAAGAGGTAAAATTAGAAGAAAGATGCTGAATGAAAATATTTTATCTAGTGGTGGGGTCCAAAAATAAGAAACAAAAAATATTTGGGGCCCTATAATTTTTTTTTTTTTTTTTTTGCGGAGGCCTGTGCAATTGTCTTTGGGCTTTGCACTTGTATAAGGTCGGCCCTGGTTTTATGCTTAGGGACATGGAGGAGTTTGAAGAAGGATGTCTAGTGTTCAAGTTATGGAAACTAAGATATCTCCACTTCCTAACTAATTACGAACTACTAATACTTGCCTATCAATATATATATATATATATAATACAAAAAATGGTAAAAGATCATGTAAAAGGATCTTATTGACTAAAATTTTAACTAAAAGGAATTCATGTTTCAGTGTTAATTCTTGTGCATATTCAAATTGCTCATAATTTATCACAAAACATTGCTTATAAGTATACATCTATGCAATATTCATGTTTTCAAATTGATTGTAAATCATAAGATTCTTGTTTCATGGATTTTTATTTCAATTATGAGAAACGGCATGAAATTACATCTATGCAATATTCATTGGACCTACTTCCATATATTTGGAAGGGTTTGAATTCCAACTATGACACACTTGAAATGCATCATGATTACAAGACTGGCAACCACCATAAGCATTTATTTTCCAAGAAACAAATATGCAATTTCGATCTCTCCATCCCTTGTAAATGTCTAAATAATGAAGACTTGGTTGTCTGGCCACGAAAAGCTGCAAAAAGAATAATGTTCTAAAAAAAAAATCTGGATTAAATTCAAAGTCGTAGGATTTTCCGGGCATGAGTGTATGGAATCCTAGATCGTCATTTTTGGATTTGCAATGAACGGTGAGATTTTCTAAAGAAATGGGTGCCTGCAAATCGTTGATAATCTTTATATTTCTTTGGTGTGCCTCACTAGCTCTGAATGCAAGTATTATTACCAGAATTGATAATGATATCACATTGAAGTTAATTATATTTAGAACTGCCATAGATGCAAAGTGACTTCAAATGCAAAATCCATTTGAATTTATAGAACATTTAGCGGATCATACTACCACCTTTGTAATTTTCAAAATTTAATAAATTTTTTTCAAACTAATTTAAAATTATTTATAAATTTAATATTTCTTAGTGTATACTATAAGAAATAAATACAAAAAAATTCGGTCCAAATAAATAAGTATTTTTCTAAATATGCAGACTTTGAAAAAATTTTACTTAATTTAATTTGTGTTTCAAAATAGATTTTTTTTGACCATGTTTTTCCCAAATAGATAAGTTATATTAGTTAATATAATATGGGAAAATAATCATTGACATATGTAGAAAGAATCATGGAAAAAGAATCAATAAATTATATTTTTTGAAACAAATTATTTTTTAATATAATTTTAGTTTTTAATATAAGTACTTATGTTTTACTATATTTTTATTTTTTAATGATTACTCTTTTAATTTTATAGTAGTAAAATATTGCGATGCCTATGAATACAAAATAAATATATATAACTGTGCTAGGAAGTATTTTTCTAAAATATAAGAATTTATCCAAGTGTGTAAATTTTGGATAAAGTCAATGAGATTAACCGTGTTTTGAAATGTATAATTTATATTATTAATACGATATAGAAAAAAATCTTTGACCCGTGAAAAAAATCAATGACACTCATGAATGAAATATCTCTGTCGGTCAAGAAAACTTGAGGTAGTATATTGTTTACCTCAAAAATATTTTTCAAAGATCAATCTGAAATTTTCATAATGCTCATGTGGTAGCGAGGGCGGACCTACATATAAATCGTGATGTCTGACTACACACCCTTAAATTTTAAAATTTATACAAATACCTTATGAAAAATATATTTTGACATTCTTGGTTTTATTTTTTGCACATCTTACTACTACTTTTCTCTTTTCATTCCTAGCTACTCTTTCCTATTGCAGCTTTAGGAACAGTTGTAGTGTAACTATGGGGTAATTTTGGTTATCCAAAATATTATATGTATTTAGATAATTAGGTATATTTTACGTTTAGCTACCCCAATAATATGTTATTTAACTACTCTAACTAACTTTATTTGTCGAATGAGACAAAAGAACAATAACAAGACGCTTAGTTTAATTAGTCTCATTTTTGATAAATAAAAAGTGTATTATTATTCCAAACAAATATGGTGGTTTTTGGTAACTTGGTGATTTTAGTCTTTTTATTTTACTTTGACAATTTTTGTTTCCAATTTTATTCCTCAAAATCATATATTATTTGCACTTTTGGTCCTAATCTTGAATTTTGGAAAAATAAGTGAATAAAATTGCACAGTCCAGTTTTATATCTGGGATTTTTAGCCTGAACCGCAAACACCCGAGCTCGTAGTGGGCTAGCCCAGTCGGGCCACAAGTAGCCCGTAGGCCCGCAAGTAAAATAATAGTGATGTTCCGGCCTAGGCCTAACCTCACACAAGGTTGGGCCAGGCCCAATCTAGAGCTAGCTCCGACCCAATACTCACTCTACTACGAAGGGCTCCCCTGGACGTCCCAGATCAAGGCGCTGCAATCTAACGGTACGGAGACGGTATTCGCGCCTATAAATAAGGCTACACCTCTCCAATATCAGGTACGCTTTCATTTCTTGCATACCTCTCCACTTCTCTTGCTGACTTAGGCATCAGAGTGTTTGCAACGACCTCGGCAAGCTCTCGGCAAGCTCAACCTCAGATACCTCAACAACGACCTCGGCAGACCCGAGCTACCACAGACACGCCCGAGTCATCATTTGATCCATCTGAGACACTCCTTCAAATTACCCCGGGTCGAATCTCTTTCCCGATCCAGGTACGAACATTTGCGACCACAGTGGGAAAAAAATCACTTGCTTTCGAATTCTCATCGCCAGACTTCAAACGTCATAGCTCCGAGAGATCTCTTATTAACCTGACCTCAATCTCAATTGCAAGAAATCAGATGATATGATTCTACCTCGGCTAGCCTGACGCAGGAAGCTCGTACGAGGGTTCACACTAACGGCGCACGACCAATCCGACCTCAGTCAACAGTTCCGACTCCATTTCCTACACAAATGCAAGAAATTGTCGCTTCCTTGCTACACTTCACACCCAATCCAACTTGACCATTATTGTCACCAACCACCACAAGAGCCTCGGACCGGTTCCTTCACCGACTCTAGTTAGTTTCTAAACCGGCATGATTTTCATCACTTCGTCTTTCAGTGTAGAGCCGACAAGACCCTCGATGATCTGGTACTTCTTTATGGGATGATAGTGGAATTCTTCACCATTCATCTCTCAGCTCGGGTCCAGAGCTCAGAAGGACTGATAACTCTTAGAAATAAGAGTTATTTATGCCAAAACAACTCTGAATTAATGTTGTCTGAGAGTAATTAGTGTAAATAAATGAGTCCTTTGTTGATAATTAGTTAAGAAAATGTTCATTGTGCTTAGTAGTGTTTTGGGCGTGTTAGGCGCCTTTTTGTTGGATTTTATGCGTGTAATTAATGTGCAGGGTGTAACACCCCTTTTCTACCCCATCATTTACACGTCATTTATTAGAGTAATTTTTTTTCGCAAAATATTATTTAATTAGTAGAAAGAAATGTTACGTCTTCATTAAATTAAACTCATCTTATGCACCATTAAGTTTGTGCAACAACACATACATCATAACGTTAAAACTTCAAAAATCATCTCATCACAACGGAAATAAATATTGACTCACTAGTCCACTCAAACACGTCTCATAATCCTCAAATAAACCTCATACAGTTAAGTAATTTAACATCAATCCCAAAATACGCCCCCTAGGTGCTACGGTATCAGAGAGCGACACAAACAGACTTCCCGACAGCTAACAAAGAAGCAGCTAGACCTTCACTCGCGGTTACCTGCAGCGTTGCCACAATAGAGCAACATTCCAAGCAGAAGGGGTGAGAATTTCAATAAAACATAATTAAGCACATAACAGAGTAATGTGAACAAACAATACAACAACATCATCATCCTCACCACCTCATCGTCACTGCACACCAACTCAAAACACAATTTCTCAACAAGTCGCAGTCATGAAAATGCATGGAAATGCAACCCACACCTGGGTATATGCATGATGGTACCATATTCATCACAATTAAGAGGCCGAAGCCTATTCTTCACTGGAGGCCGAAGCCTATTCTTCACTGGAGGCCGAAGCCTATTCTTCACAATTATGCACATGCCATGAGATTCTATTTACACATGTGCATTTCATCCAAATACTCACCATCATCATCATAAAACACTCATAGAGTGTATTCTTCGCAATTCATCACAATCACACCACAACATTATTAAAACTATACTCATAGAGTATATTCTTCACAATTCATCATAACTCGTGTTACCTCATCATTATAGTCATACTCTTAGAGTATATTCGTCACAAAACATCACAAGTCATATCACAACATCATAATCACTCATAGAGTGAACTCGTCACATTTCACACAATTCATACTACAACATCATCATTGAGCATATATATATATATATATATATTAGTTGTCTTTTAGCTTAGGGTGTTATAAAATAGTGAACTGATTGACTATGGGATTACTCAGGTAATTGATACTATTTGCAACAGGCAATGGCCACCTTTAGTAGTATAACATTTCACCGAGACTCATTTATATAAATATAGCATCACAAATTTTCTTTTTGTCAAGAACCGTCACGTTTCCATTCGGGAAAACACCTAAGATTTTCAAAAGAGTAATCGATTCGTAGCTACTTGTTTTCAAAAGAGGAATTGATTCATAGCTACTTGTTTTCAAAAGAGGAATTGATTCATAGCTACTTGTTTTCAAAAGAGGAATTGATTCATAGCTTTCATTTTTAAAGAGGGAATCGATTCTTTGCTTCATTTCTAAAGGAAGGAATCGATTCCTTGCTTTCATTACTAAAGGGGAAATCGATTCTTGTCTTCATTTCTAAAGGAGGGAATCGATTTCTAGCTCTCATTTCAAAGTGGGAAATCGATTTCTAGCTTCTTTTCAAAGTGGGAAATCGATTTCTAGCTTCCTTTCAAAGTGGGAAATCGATTTCTAGCTTCCTTTCAAAGTGGGAAATCGATTTCTAGCTTCTTTTCAAAGTGGGAAATCGATTTCTAGCTTCTTTTCAAAGTGGGAAATCGATTTCTAGCTCTCATTTTGGAGGAAAAACGATCGATTCTTCTATTGGTTTAAAATTCACAAGTACAACATCACTGTTCAGAATCATCCAGATACACTCATCAATCAATCACATACAACGCATAGAAAACATCAATTCATTATACATTTCAATCATACATCAAAACAACAATAAAATCACTAGATCAATATAAATCCTACCACCCACATACATCAATTTCATCAAAATCAACCAACTCTTCAACAATACGGAATCATCAAACATCATCAATCTCAGCCATAAAAATCAAATCTCACAAACCCCACAAAACCCCACTATGTACTCAATCATGTTAAACCGAAACGCTCACCCTTACCTCGAATTTGTATTGTTCCGGAAACAACGATGAAGAAGTCACGTACGAAACCACGGCAACACAACGAACAAAGCTTCTCCTTCTTCCTTTCTTCTTCTCAGCGCCGTGCTCTCTCTCTCTCCCTCTCTCTCATTCGTTCCTTTCCTTTTCTTTTCCTCTTTTCTCATCAAATGAGACACATCCTTCCTAACCCTAGCGCCTAAGGAGCCTAAGTCTTGGGCTTGGGCTCTTGGGCCATTCCTCACCACTCCGGAGTTACCAATCTCACCCCCTTAAATTAAATTACATCCACCACTCCTTATTATATAAACACTCCCCTTCAAATACATTCACCACCTAATTATTGGTCAACACCACTCCCTAGATCTAACTAGATACCATATTATTATTTCTAATATTTCTCCGCAAGCTAATTCCCTCTAATTAGTTAAATAATTAACCGATTATTTTTGGGGCGTTACACAGGGGTTTTGAGTGTTAATGTTGGGAAGAATGCTATGGCAGCACCGGTTAGCTATGGGCGTGTGGCTGAAGAATTAGAGTTAACAGCATTGTGTCTGTTTGGTAGTGGCCCATTGTGGTACTTCAGGTGAGAGAAATAGTACAAAAAGGCACTTTAACCTAAAAAGGGTATCATCCATAGTACACCATCAACCTCCACTGTTCCCTAGGTTAGAGAGTACTATTTCATTCCATCCCATTACTGTACTTCGTCTTCTTCCACTATACTTCCACCATTTTTTGCACTGAAACTCCATTTCCAAAGCTGGAAAATCATGATCTGCAGCATCGATCTTCATCTGCACAACACAGGGTCTCTATAGTGGAACTTGTTGCGTCAAAGACACACTTAGAGCAAGTGTACTGTTTCGCAGAAGTAGTATAAAAGAATATCGTATCCACAGGGATTAATTAACAAGTACTAAACTAATCGAGATTATTTAATGTTTAGACGAACAAATAGTTTGAGTGATGTAGAAACAAAAATAAGAAGAAGTAAATGACAAGAATTAAAAATGCAAGATATAATCAATGGATAGAGACCTAGGGTCATAGTTTCACTTGCAAGCTTCGATTCCCCTTATGTCTAATTATACCTGAATTCCCTTATTCTATTTAATTACCAATCACTTTACTAAAACTATTAATCTGTTTGGTCATTCGCGATTAATATTCTTTTTCCTAAATTAACCCTCGTTTGGTCATGCAAGAATTTAAATTCAAGAAAAGCATAAAGCACAAAAAGGTTGAATGATTGAAAGACTAAATTATGGTTTGGTCATGCCCTAATTATAGCCCCAATTATCCTATAGATCCACCAACTAATTGCAGTACGGTCGCTGATCAACTAATTGATTATGAACATGCAAAGGGTAGCTAATCCTAAGAATGTGATAAAAACAATAGGACAATATTAATTTAAATAAAAATAGGAATTCAAATCAAAAATTAGAACATGAAAGGTTTCTAAATTGCAAGATCCACCTAAGACCCTAGAAGAGGACTGAGGTATCCATAGGTATCAAGAGCAATAAACTAGAAATAAGATTCATGAGATACAAAGATAAAGAATAACCGGTAAATTAGAGAAAGTCTTTATCTATGTCTTCAATCTCCTCTTTCAGCTCCAAAGCTCTCTCACGATGTCAAGAACGACACCAAAGTCTTCCTTTTTCCCTCTCCGCATGCGTCAGTGTTGTTGTGTTTGTTCTATATGTCGTGTACGGCCTTCTCTCTTTGATGCGTGAAAATACGGCGGCTCTCGTTTTAATCCTGCTGCGCTCTTTTTTATCTTTGATGCTAGGGTAACGTGATCACCACGTTCTTTTTTCCACGCCAGCTCCGAATTATGCATGCCTTGTTTCCAATTGGACTTGGGCTTCCTTTTTCCAAACTTGGGCCACATGCTTCTTTTGCTTTTGTTTTAAGGCTTTTACTTTTCCCACACCCCCTCCTACTCAAAACACACCCCCTCACCCTACACATTTACCAAACTAACCCCACTTACAATTCAATTCCCCTACTACCCTCTCCTCTTCTTCTCCTACAACAAACACACTCCCTCTCCAAAACCCAAACCTCCCCTCTCTCCACTCCAAAACCCACCCATCCTCACCTTCATCATTCACTCCCATTCAACTACCCAAGATTGGCAACTAGCTCAAGGTAATAACCCTACCAAACTTTTTTCATTTTGGTTCTGTTTTGAGTTTTTTACGCCATTTTTTTCTGCAAACGCGCTTTCGCTTCGAACAGAGTCGTTCGAACATGTTCGCATGAACGTGTTCGAACAGGTGTTAATCGGGATGTGAATTTGCTTTGTTCGAACAACGACCTCATTCGAACTCGTTACGCATAAGGCCGTTTCAACAGCGTGTATGACAACAATCGATAAGTTGCGAGGTTACGTGCGAGTTTATGTTGGTTAAATGGATGAAAATGAGGGTGCATCTGGAGCAGTTGAGTTGTCAACTTTAGCAGCTGAGACGTCAACTGTCGCAGTTGACATGTCAACTGACGTCGTCGAATCCCAAGACTTTACTAGTTCGTTCAAAACTGATACGGTAAGAATGAATTAGTTGTTTTAATTTTAGCGAACTATTCAAATTATGTAATTGACACTTAGTAATTGAATTTCAGTTATTTCCTACTCGTGAGGAGCTGCTAATTTGGGTGCGTGCGGTTGGGAAATCTCTTGGGATGGTGATTGTTATAGGAAGATCTGACACCGGACGACGATCAGGTAAACAATACTGCATGTTGATTTGTGATAAAGCTGGATCATATAAGACAAATGTTGAGGAAGGCACAAACACTAGAAAATGTTGTTGTCCCTTCAGACTGAAAGGGAAATTTATTAAGAAGCTTGGAGGATGGATTTTGAGGGTTATGAATGGAACTCATAACCATGGTATGGCTACTTATCATGATGGACGTCCGTACATTGGTAAGTTAACTTCAGAAGAGAAGGAACTAGTGGCTAGAATGACTAGGAATCATACTCGGCCTAAATTGATCCTTAATGAACTGAAATTGATGAAGCCTGATGATAACTATACGGTTGTGAAACAAATATACAACTGTCGTCAAAGGCAACGGTCGGCTATGCGTGAGGGTAGGGTGAGCTCCAACAATCGATGTTTTATTTGCAACGCGTAATTATGTTTATCGGACTCGACTTGCGTAAGAAGTACGGTTGTGAAAGACATCTTTTGGGCCCATCCATTCTATTGAGCTTCTAAACACCTTCCCAATTGTTTTGTTGATTGATTCCACATATAAAACCAACCTGTGCAGTGTCCGTTTGTTGAGATCGTTGGTGTAACCTCAACTGAGAAGACTTACTCTGTTGCATTTGCGTATGTCAATTGGGAGAGGATGGATATCTTTGCATGGGCTCTTGAGAAATTGAGGGGTTTATTTAGGAAACAGGATGAACTTCCACAAGTCATACTTACTGACAGAGACACAGGTATGATGAATGCTCGCAAAGAATATTTCTAACATCTGCAAACTTGTTGTGCCAATTTCACATTAAGAAAAATGTGAGGCCAAAACAAGGCTCATTGTGAAAGACCAAGCTATTGTTAATGACATTATGGGTGCATTTCAATCATTTGTGCATGCGAAGACTATCAAGAGTATGATTATGAGTTGGAGTCATTTAACGACTTGGCGAGGACCTTATCCCGCCATCATACAAGATGTGAAGACCACCTGGCTAGACCCGCTTCAAGGAAAAATTTATTGATGCATGGATAAATAAGCATAGGCACCTTGGCAACACTACCACCAACAGAGTTGAGTGCGCACACTCTCACTTGAAGCAAATATTACGAGACAAGAGGGAGATTTGTGCAAGTCTTTGGGATGGAATGCGCACAATGCTTAGGATACAACATTCGACCTTAAAATGCACTTCGAGCATAGTTTGAGTAGAGTGAAAGTTCACCACTTGAAGAAGAGGATTTTTGATGAAATTAAGGGTTTAGTTTCATCTAATGCTATAGACCATATTTTGAGTGAGATGCAAAGAGATTGGATCCGTTTCACTTAACCCATCATTATGTCGATGCACGCCGTGGACTAAACACGGACTACCATGTGCATGTGAGCTTTCAAGGTATGATGTACACTCATCTTGTTATTTTGTCTAGAAACTCAACTTGTTTTGATGGGTTGTCACTAAATCAATGTCGCTTTTTTGTAGGGTTATGATGGATCGCACTCCAATTCCGTTGAGCATGATTCACCAACATTGGCGGAGGTTGAATTTCAAAATACGCATGAGGTAATGGATGATGAGTTGAGTGTAGACATTGAACTTGAACCTATCGAAGAAGGTTTGAGGCCTCCGATCACGCCAATAGAGAGTTATGATTAAGGCAAAAGCACGTGAATTGGCATTCCCATACCACGACTTATATGTGTCCACCTCCTGGATCGATCATTACAAAGGGAGCACCAAAAAAAGATAAGAAAGGGAATGTTGATTACTCAACAAAGTGAGACAAGTCATTTTGGGAGCATCTAGATGACAAATTTGACTCCCCCCAGGGTTCATCTAGTGGACGTTTTGCTCAGTCTCGTAAACGACCTACTCCCCCCAAAGTAGGAGTGGAACGCCTACAAACCCATACAGTTCTGGTTCAATTCCTACTCCTACTTTGTCAACGTGTCCAGCACCTAATCCATCACTAAGCAAAAAGAGAACTCAAGCTGACAGTGCTACTACAATCCCTACTCCTCCACTAAATAAGAAACCAACACCCACACCTATTGTTACGTGTCGCATCTCTCTCGCTTTCAAGAGCTCCTACTTTGACACCAGCTCTTGCTCTTACACTGAATCCTATTGTTACAAATATTTATGCTGCAGTTATGGATGTATTTAATACATACATAATAGGGATGCCAGCATACATGCGTCCCTATGTTGAAAAAGTTGTTAACGTGGTTGGTGATGGTAACTGTGGATTCTGGTGTATTGCAGCATTTCTTGGAAGGGGTGAGGATGCTTGGCAGTCAGTCAGAACTGATCTGATGGAGGAGCTTAACCAATACAATGACTTCTACACTCGACTGTATGGTGGTATTGGTAAGGTCACATTTTTGATGAAGGCGTTGTTGAGGGCACATCATGGGAACAATGTTGAAGATAATTGGATGACTATACCGGATATGGGGTATCTAAGCAGTAACAAGTACAAAGTCGTCCTGACTTGTTGGTCACCTAATTGTTGTTACACAATTTTCCCCTTCATTGATGACTATAGTAGAAAGACATGGGTCTATTTTTTGATAGAAAAGTCCAGTGCTTTAGAATGTTTTAAGCAATTCAAGGCCAAGGTGGAGAAAGAAAGCAGCTCAGAAATTGTCTGTTTAAGAACAGACAGAGGAGGAGAATTCACTTCTCATAAATTCAATGATTTTTGCAGAACAAATGGAATACAAAGGCAACTCACAGCAGGGTACACACCTCAACAGAACGGGGTTGCAGAGAGAAAGAACATGTCTATCATGAATATGGTAAGGTGTCTTCTGTCTCAAAAGAAAGTGCCAAAGAAATTTTGGCCTGAAGCTGTAAATTGGTCTATATTTGTGCAAAATAGGAGCCTCATCAGAGCGTAGCGATTCTTGACTTAACTCCTGAAGAGGGTTGGAGTGGTTTGAAACCATCTGTACATTGGTTTAGAATATTTGGCTGCATTGGTTATGTACACATCCATGACTCTCAAAGAAAAAAACTAGATGACAAGAGCAAGCAATGTATTTTACTTGGTGTAAGTGAGGAATCCAAAGCTTATCGTTTATATGATCCAATCTCCAACAAAATCCTTATTAGCAGGGACGTGGTGTTTGATGAAGAAAAACATTGGAATTGGGAAAAGAACTCCACTGACACAACCTTTGAGGTGGTGAATGAAGGCACTAGAACTGAAAATGATGATGATTCTGCAGAAGAACAAGAATCCAGTGAAGCTGATAGTGATTCCTCAGATGCAAAAACTCATGAAAACAATGCTGAAACAGATAATGCTGATATTGGTGAAGAGAATCATGAAGATAGTCTGGTCTTAGGGAGGATAAGGAGGAAACCAGGCTATCTACAAGACTATGTGACTGCAGAAAATGGTGATGAAATTGATATTGATGAATACAGTCTTGCTGCCATTGCCTAGAACAATGATCCAGTGTTATTTGAGGAAGCTGTGAAAGAAGGGAAATGGATGAAAGCTATGCAACTGGAGTTCGCTTCAATTGAGAAAAATCGTACATGGGAGCTGGTTGATCTTCCTAAGAATGCAAAGGCAATTGGAGTAAAATGGATTTACAAGACCAAGCTAATTGAGAAAGGAGAAATTGAGAAACACAAAGCAAGACTAGTAGCAAAGGGGTATTCTAAAAAACAAGGAGCTGATTACAAAGAAGTATTCGTGCCAGTAGCAAGATGGGATACTATACGAACTATAATTGCTCTTGCAGCTATGAAAGGATGGATCATCTACCAATTAGATGTAAAAAGTGCCCTTCTTACATGGAGAAATTACTGTGACTGTGTATGTGAACCAGCCACAGGGCTTTGAGAAGAAAGGAGCTGAAAGCAAGGTATTCAAGCTACACAAAGAACTCTATGGCTTGAAACATGCCCCAAGGGCTTGGTATAGCAAGGTGGAGAGTTATTTCACAATGGGAAATTAATTGTAATATTAATGTGTGCAATGGGAATTGGATAGATTGTTAATGGTACGATTTTCAATGCTAAAGACATTTATAGTTTAAAATGTAAGTTACCAATATACCCTCACTTTTCCTGAAATTTTCCCCACCTAAATGTCCTCTTTTTGGCGAACTTTGTATCTTACTTTTATCTTTTAAAGATGTAATTGATACTTCAGTTAGCATGATGTTCCTTCCTACTTTACAACTTCTGTAACATGAGGCTTGGCTTTTTCAATGTCTTTATTAATTGATGTTTTTTTTAATTTCATAATCTCATTTAATTTTTTAAATGAAAAATTTGTTGTGATTTTAGTGTTAACTACTACTAGTATTTTTGACCCGTGCAATATATATATATATATATATATATATATATATATATATATATTCTTTTCGTATTTTTTTTATGATTATGTAGTCTCATGGATCCAAAGGAAACTTTTCTATTTCGGTCACGTACGCTTTACTTTGTGGCTTCTCATACGATTACCATCACAGTGTAGGTGGAACAAGATTTGGAAGTTAGAGGAGACAATAGATTGATGACCAATCAAAGGAAAGCTAGCATGCAGTGCAGCATTTGGGGGAGCCAGCCATATTGCAATTAATTTTTGTGAATCTGAAGAGGAGACAATTCTGTTGTGGCAGTGGAGAAATAATTAAGGATGTTTTTGTGGAGGATTTTGCTCGACCGACCTTTTGAGCCTTGGCGTTTTGTTGTGTAGCAAAGTAGGGAGTATTTTCAGGCTACACAGGTGAATGTTTTGCAGAGTCATCCTAAGCATATATATAGCTTGTGTAACACCCCAAAATAGTTCAATTAATTATTTGATTGAGTTATTTAAGGTTTACAACATTTTAGTTAAGTCAAGTATTAATTAGAAGTTTATTTCATTTAGGAGATGCTTAGGTGAATGTGGAAGGTGGGCGTAGAGGCCCATGAGCCATGAGAGGCCCATGAGCCATTAGAAGCCCAAGTTGTTGACTCATAGAAGAGTGTCGAAGGAGAGGGTACATTCATTTCCAAAAATTATCAAGAAAAGTCAAAGGGAAAGTAAGAGAGAGAAGTTGGTAGGTGAGATCATTTTCTAGAGAGAAGGAAGAGCTTTCGGCGTAGAAGAAGCTCAAGCTCAAGGGAGAAGAGTTGTTGCGAGTGTTAACTGGAGAGTTTCAGTGAAGAGAGAGTGTTCTACTCAACTGAACAAGGTTAGGGGGCTCTCTTCTCACGTATAATTTTGTTTTATGATGAGTTGTTATGTGTGAGTAGATTGTAGTTATGTTTGCTGAGTTGTTTTGCATGCTTGATGTGTTTTGATGTTGTGTTTTGGCTCACGTCAGTGGAGTTGTGTGGAGTGGATGAGAGAGTTGATCATACGAGGGATCAAGGAGTGAAATGGGAGCTGAGGAAACTCTCAGTCCCAGTGAGCTAGAGTGAGTGACTGTGAGCAACATAATCATGGAGGAGTTCTTAAAGAATAGGCTTAGGACAACAGAGGAGTAGCTGAAAACGTACATCATAAAGTGACGAGTGTGCGGGTGAGTTAAACGGAGTAGTCGGTTTAGGATTGTAGAGGTGAAGTTACTTGCCATACGTAAGCTGGAACTTAAGTGAATAATCGTAAGTGTCAAGAACGTAAGTAACGAGGTCATAGGAGCCGAGATAGAGTACTTAGGCGTAGATGCTGAAGTGCCGTTGATAACGTATAGCGTGTAGTAACCGAGGTGTTATGGCTGAGATGTAGAGTGTATCATACCTAGGTGTACTTGCCGAGGTGAGATGTTGCGTTTAAGCGCGGTGTGTCCAAGCGTAGAGTAACTAGGTGGTGTTATAGAGGAAGTAAAGTACGTTCGCGTGAATTGAAGTGACTATGAGTGGAGTAGAGTGTAGGCGTACCGAGGTGCCAAGCGTGTCGAGGTGCCGAGTGTGCCGAGGTGCTATAGGTGCCGAGGTGTTGTTTTAACGCTAGTGTAGCGCAGGTTATTGCTGGACGCAACTGTGAGCGTCACTTTGAGTGCCAAGTTCGTGAGGGGTTAAATGGTGTAGTCATTTCAGTCCTTATTTGACGTTTTAATCCTAAGTGTCATGGTAGTCCTCGTGGTGACTTTTTGGTCCACCACTTGGAACCGAGGTGTTCGGTGAGTTGAGTCGAGGCGATCTTGTAGCGTAGAGCGATCTGAGAGGCGTCGGCCTACTCTAGTGCCGTAATGATGTATGAGAGTTGTTTTGGCCGTAGGACTCTGAGTAGAAGAGTAATAATCTGTTGAAGTCCCCGAGGGCATTAAATAAAACGCGAAAAGGGTGAACGCAGAGACTTCTTGGTCCTAGAGGTGAGCAGAGGACTTAGGTCCTAATTATGAAACAGTAAGGCTGCGGTCTAAATGGTGAGTTACTTGGAGTTGTGTTATGATTAAATTGAATGATGTATATGCTTGTGTGTTATGCATTGTTCATGGTGTCGCATAAATCATAAGCATAATGGTGAAAGCAGAGGACTTGGTCCTATGGTGAAGCAGAGGACTTCGGTCCTAAGGTGATAGCGAAAGACTTGGTCTTAATGGATCCATCATGCATATGCCCTTGGAGTTTTGGGTCTGCATCATGCATATAACTCATGCACTAAATAATTGTGTTAGTTGTGTGTTGTGCCGAGATGTTTATATGTGTTTGCTTAGCATAATGCTTGTCATAAACCTTATTATATGTGTTTAGAGACTCACCCTACTGCTTTTATGTTGCTTCTCATGTTGGCAACTTGCGGTATTCCCGAGTAGAGGTGTCCTCACTCAGTGTCTTTTTGGCGTCATCATTGCTCACGATATGTAACATCAAATGGAGTAGTTTAGGAGTCGTTTTGAGTTGGTTTTTGAAATGTATCTTGATGTTATTTTGGAACATGTTTTATTCCGACTGTGTTGTAAATTAAAACAGGTGTTTTCATGAACTCGTTCCATTTGGCCGAGGTGTTATATGTCACGCCGATAATCGTTGATGTGCGCCATTCTTTGCTTGTTTGATTTTCTTGTAGAAAATGTAGCACTCTCTCTTGCGAGTGGTTTTGAAAAACTCGATTTAATTTGATAAGTAGTATTATAAGTAAGGGGGTGTTACAATAGTGGTATCGAGCAATAGTCCGGTCTTGTCCGGCCAAGTATTGAGTCTTGAGTTCCCGCAATTTGAGTTTTATGGCTCGTTCTAAGTAGATTTTGTTTATATGTTTAGTGTAATGGCCGGAAGAGTCGAGGAATGACGCCGCCATAGGCTGTCTGCTGCTTTAGCGATGGCGATCGCTATGGGAATCGACCTCGTGACGCAAATGAGGATCTTTGGAGCGAGGAGGTTGGCTACGTTTGAGAGGAGAATCCTCCTACTTTCAAAGGGAGGTATGATCCTGATGGAGTTATGGCCTTAGTTAAAGGAAATAGAAAGGATCTTTCGAGTGATGGAGTGTTCGACTGCGCAAAAGGTGAGGTTTGGTACCCACATGCTAGCCGAGGAGGCAGATGACTGGTGGCTCGAAAATCTTCAAAGGATGGGGATTGCTGAAGAAGAAATCACCTGGGATATTTTCAAGAGAGAGTTCCTGATGAAGTATTATCCTGAAGATGTTAGGGAAAGAAAGAAATGGAATTTTTAGAGCTGAAGCAGGGGAGTAAGTCAGTGGCCGAGTACGCGGCAAAGTTTACCGAGTTGGTGAAGTTCTACCCCCATTACATTGGAGCTACTGCCGAGTTCTCCAAGTGTATTAAGTTCGAGAATGGTTTAAGGCCCGACATCAAGCAGGCCATTGGGTATCAACAGATAAAGGTGTTTGCTCACCGGTGAATAGTCGAATCTCACGAGGAAGACAAGGTGGCGCGACTACCACCTATAAAGTCGGAAGGGAGAAGCGAGAATTCTCAATATCGTGCTAAGCCTTACGAGGGTTCCGTGGAAAGGGAAAAGGAAAGTGGAAGGCTGGTTGGGCGGCGCCGAGTGGGGAGACGCTCCTCCGAGTATAGTGTGTTTCAAATGTGGAAAACCTGGTCACAAAAGTTTTGAGTGCTCAGTCGTTAAGTGTTTTAAGTGTGGCAAGGAGGGCCACAAGGCTCCAGACTGTGAGAAGAAGGATATAGTTTGCTACAACTGTGGGGAGGCAGGGCATATTAGTTTGAGGTGTCCCAAGCCGAAGAAGGAAAAGAATGTTGGAAAGGTATTCGCTCTTGCTGGGTCCGAGGTGGTGAATGAGATAAAAGGTACGTGTTTTATAAATGGCATTCCTTTGATTGCAATAGTGGATACTGGTGCCACGCATTCTTTCATTTCTGCTTTGTGTGCTAAGAAATTGGATTTAGTCTTGTCTTCTATGATGAGGGAGATGGTTATCGATACTCCAGCCAAGGGTTCGGTGACTACCTCTCTGGTGTGTTCGAAGTGCCCTCTGTCAGTCTTTGGCAGAGACTTCATTGTTAATTTGATTTGCCTACCATTGGAGGGGATGGATGTCATCCTCGGTATGGATTGGTTAGTGGATAACCACGTCCATATCAATTGCTTTGAGAGGACTGTGAGTTTCCCTTCTTCCGAGGTGGAAGAATCTGTTCTGATGTCTGCCGAGCAGCTGCGCAAGGTAATGAAGGAAGGAGCTACGTTGTTTGCGCTGAGTGTGACATTGTCTGCAGAGAGCCGAGCTAAAATTGGTGAAGTGCCAGTGGTGCGAGTTCGCGAAGTGTTTCCGCACGAGATTCCCGAGGTTCCACCGAAAAGAGAGAGGTTGAGTTCGACATTGAGTTAGTACCGGGGAACTAGGCCGTGTGTCTATGGCACCTTATAGGATGTCTGCGGTGAGCTAACCGAGTTGAAGAAGCGATTGGAAGAGTTCTTTGGAAAAGAGGTTCATAAGGCCAAGCGTGTCGCCTTGGGGCGCACCTGTGTTATTGGTGAGAAAGAAGGATGGAGGTATGAGATTATGCGTGGACTACAGACAGTTGAACAAGGTAACAATTAAGAACAAGTACCCACTCCCAAGAATTGATGATTTGATGGACCAATTGGTGGGTGCACAAGTATTTTCGAAGATTGACCTGAGGTCAGGGTACCATCAGATCAAGGTGAGGGACGAGGACATTCCTAAGACAGCATTTAGAACTCGGTATGGGCACTATGAGTATTCTGTAATGCCATTTGGTGTGACGAATTTTCCTGGAGTGTTCATGGAGTATATGAACCGTATATTTCATGAGTACCTAGACCGTTTTGTTGTTGTATTCATTGATGACATTTTAGTCTACTCCAAGTCAGAGGAGGAGCACGCCAAGCATCTGAGATTGGTGTTGGAGGTATTGAAGGATAAGAAGATGTACGCCAAGTTATCCAAGTGTGAATTCTGGTTGAGGGCAGTGAATTTCCTAGGTCATGTGATCTCCAGTGAAGGTATAGCAGTTGATCCTTCCAAAGTCGAAGCTGTGTTGCAATGGGAAGCACCCAAGTCGGCCACTGAGGTGAGAAGTTTTCTGGGTTTGGCTGGGTATTACAGAAGGTTCATTGAGGGGTTTTCCAAGTTGGCGTTGCCACTAACTCGATTGACTGTAAAGGGAAGGCATTTGTGTGGGGCCAGCGATGTGAAGAAAGTTTCAAGAATTGAAGAAGAGATTGACAACGCCTCTGTCTGATGTTGCCTAATCCAAATGAGCCGTTTGTGGTGTACTTGTGATGCGTCTAAGTTGGGTTTGGGCTGCGTCTTGATGCAAGAAGGTAAGGTAGTTGCTTACGCTTCAAGGCAATTGAAAATTCATGAGAAGAACTACCTACGCACGATTTGGAGCTTCTTTGCCGTGGTGTTTGCATTGAAGATATGGAGGCATTATCTATATGGCTCAAGGTTCAAGTGTTTAGTGACCATAAGAGTTTGCGATGTCTGTTTGATCGTAAGGAGCCGAACATGAGGCGGAGGAGATGGTTGGAGCTACTAAAGGACTATGATTTTGGGTTGAACTATCACCCCGGAAGGCAAATCTGTGGTGATGCGCTAAGTAGGAAATCGTTGCATGCATCAGCAATGATGGTAAAAGAGCTAGAGCTAATTGAGCAATTCAGAGACCTAAGTTTAGTGTGTGAGCTAACTCCTCAAAGCATTAAGTTGGGAATGCTGAAAATCACAAATGAATTTCTGAGTGACATCAAAAAAGGCGCAGAAGTGGACGTCAAGCTTGTAGATGTGGCAGCAGGTATTAGCCGAACTGAGAACGAAGATTTTGAGTTGGATGCGCAAGGATTGCTAAGGTATAGAACTCGGATTTTGTGTCCTGGATGACGAGAAGATCAAGAGAGCAATCTTGGAAGAGTGTCATAGGAGTAAGCTGAGTATTCACCCAGGCGCGACTAAGATGTATCAAGACTTGAAGGGGTTGTTTTGGTGGCAAGGTATGAAGAGTGATGTAGCCCGGTTTGTGTACGCATGTCTGGTTTGTCAGAAGTCCAAGGTAGAACATCAGAAGCCAGCAGGGTTGTAACACCCCGGGCCCTCTCTCTCAAGCCCGGGGTGTTACAAGGGTTATTGCAACCATTGAAGATTCCAGAGTGGAAGTGGGACAGTATTGCGATGGATTTTGTAACTGGTTTGCCGAGTACAGTAAGGAGGTTTGATACCATTTGGGTAGTGGTGGATAGATTGACGAAGTCTGCTCATTTCATTCCCATCAACCTCACCTATCCGATGTCAAGGTTGGCAGAGATATACATCCAAGTGATCGTAAAGCTACACGGGGTTCCTCGATCTATTATATCAGACAGAGACCCAAGGTTTACTTGAGTGCAGGAAAGTTTGCAAGACGCGTTGGGTACGAAATTGCGCCTGAGCTCGGCATATCACCCACAGGCTGATGGTCAGTCAGAGGACCATCCAGTCGTTGGAGGACTTGCTGAGAGCGTGTGTTCTTGAGCAAGGAGGAGCGTGGGATTCGTATCTACCACTGATTGAGTTCAAGTACAACAACCTGCTTTTTCATTCTAGCATAGGGATGGCACCCTTTGAGGCATTGTATGGGAGGAGGTGCGGGGACTCCATTGTGTTGGAGTGAGTCGGGAGAAGGTGTGGTACTCGGACCCGAGGTCGTCACGAGAGACCACCGAGAAGGTAAAGCAAATTCAAGAGAAAATGAAGGCTTCGCAGAGTAGGCAGAAGAGTTACCATGACAAGAGGAGGAAGGATTTGGAGTTTCAAGTCGGTGAGCATGTGTTTCTGAGAGTCAATCCGGTGACTGGTGTGGGTCGAGCTTTGAAGGCTAAGAAGTTGTCCCCTCATTTTATTGGTCCATACCAGATCCTAGAGAGAGTTGGGAAGGTGGCTTACCGAGTTGCTCTGCCACCTAACCTATCAAATTTGCATAATGTGTTCCATGTATCTCAGCTGAGGAAATATATTTCAGACCCGTCCCATGTAATTCAGATCGACGACGTGCAAGTAAGGGAGAACTTGACTGTGGAGACAAAGTCTGCGATCGAGATTGAAGGCCGAGAAGTGAAGACTTTAAGAGGAAAAGAGATCAAGCTAGTGAAGGTGGTTTGGTTTGGAGCTGCTGGTGAGCATGCTACTTTGGAGCTGGAGAGCAAGATGCAGGAAGCCTATCCTGAGTTGTTTGCTTCAGGTAAGATTTCGAGGACGAAATATTCTAAGTGGGGGAGAGTTGTAACACCCCAAAATAGTTCAATTAATTATTTGATTGAGTTATTTAAGGTTTACAACATTTTAGTTAAGTCAAGTATTAATTAGAAGTTTATTTCATTTAGGAGATGCTTAGGTGAATGTGGAAGGTGGGCGTAGAGGCCCATGAGCCATGAGAGGCCCATGAGCCATTAGAAGCCCAAGTTGTTGACTCATAGAAGAGTGTCGAAGGAGAGGGTACATTCATTTCCAAAAATTATCAAGAAAAGTCAAAGGGAAAGTAAGAGAGAGAAGTTGGTAGGTGAGATCATTTTCTAGAGAGAAGGAAGAGCTTTCGGCGTAGAAGAAGCTCAAGCTCAAGGGAGAAGAGTTGCTGCGAGTGTTAACTGGAGAGTTTCAGTGAAGAGAGAGTGTTCTACTCAATTGAACAAGGTTAGGGGGCTCTCTTCTCACGTATAATTTTGTGTTATGATGAGTTGTTATGTGTGAGTAGATTGTAGTTATGTTTGCTGAGTTGTTTTGCATGCTTGATGTGTTTTGATGTTTTGATGTTGTGTTTTGGCTCACGTCAGTGGAGTTGTGTGGAGTGGATGAGAGAGTTGATCATACGAGGGATCAAGGAGTGAAATGGGAGCTGAGGAAACTCTCAGTCCCAGTGAGCTAGAGTGAGTGACTGTGAGCAACATAATCATGGAGGAGTTCTTAAAGAATAGGCTTAGGACAACAGAGGAGTAGCTGAAAACGTACATCATAAAGTGACGAGTGTGCGGGTGAGTTAAACGGAGTAGTCGGTTTAGGATTGTAGAGGTGAAGTTACTTGCCATACGTAAGCTGGAACTTAAGTGAATAATCGTGAGTGTCAAGAACGTAAGTAACAAGGTCATAGGAGCCGAGATAGAGTACTTAGGCGTAGATCTTTGAAGTCTTGGTTGATAACGATATGGCGTGTAGTAACCGAGGTGTTATGGCCGAGATGTAGAGTGTATCATACCTAGGTGTACTTGCCGAGGTGAGATGTTGCGTTTAAGCGCGGTGTGTCCAAGCGTAGAGTAACTAGGTGGTGTTATAGAGGAAGTAAAGTACGTTCGCGTGAATTGAAGTGACTATGAGTGGAGTAGAGTGTAGGCGTACCGAGGTGCCAAGCGTGCCGAGGTGCCGAGTGTGCCGAGGTGCTATAGGTGCCGAGGTGTTGTTTTAACGCTAGTGTGTTGCGCCCGAAAAAGTCCCCGAGGGGTTTTTCTTCGTTTACAACGTTTTAAGACAATGAAGTCGCCACCAATATTTTTTATAAGGAAAATATTGAAAAAAAACCTTTTTGGGAAGGCATATGGTCTTTTGGAAAACCGGAAGATTTGGGTTCGAAATTCGATTAGGCATGGGAAGGTATTAGCACCCCACATCTCCTTTCTACTGAAAGGGAACCTTTAATTAAACGTGTGGTATTAAGTGTTGACTTGAAAAATACTTGAATTTGCCTCTCGATTGAAAAGACTTAATGGAATATTTTATTTGCGGCACTTGACGAGAGTTAGCCGCTTTGGTTTTTTTGAAAGGAAAAATGTTTTTAGTTTGTTGTGCTTGACGGAGGGGATCCGCTCCTACGTATCTCCAGGTGCGATGGAGAACTCAAAGCTACGTAGTTCTAGGTTTTTGGTTTTTTATTGTTTAATTGTGAAAACTGAGCTTTCACGATGATCAATTGAGCGAAGGCTCCAAGTGACCACCATTAGCACCCCATTGTTAATAATCATGCAAGCAAAGGCTTCGCAGGACCACTAACAAAGTTTTTTTGATTCAATGAAAAGTTTTTTTTAGGAAAATTAGGCGTTCATGATGATCAATTGAGCAAAGGCTCCAAGTGATCACCACTAGTTCCTCATTGTTAATGATTATGCAAGCAGAGGCTTCGCGAAAACCATTAACAAAGCTTTTGATTTATTAAAAGTTTTAAGGAAAATTAGACATTCATGATGATCAATTGAGCAAAGGCTCCAAGTGATCACCACTAGTTCCTCATTGTTAATGATCATGCAAGCAAAGGCTTCGCAAGACCACTAACAAAGTTTGATTTATTAAAAGTCTTTAGAAAAATTAAATTAGGCGTTCATGATGATCAATTGAGCAAAGACTCCAAGTGATCATCACTAGGTCCTCATTGTTAATGATCATGCAAGCAAAGGCTTCATGACGACTAACAAAGTTTTGATTTAATGAAAAGTATTTAGAAAAATTAGGCATTCATGATGATCAATTGAGCAAAGGCTCCAAGTGATCACCACTAGTTCCTCATTGTTAATGATTATGCAAGCAGAGGCTTCGCAAGACCATTAACAAAGTTTGATTTAATGAGAAATTATTTGAGTTGAAAAAGAATTAAAACGAGAAAAGGTAAAAATTGCAAAATGGGGGTGTTATTAGGCTGCGGGGTTGTGCAACCCAGCAGAGGTGTAAAACGTAAGCCCGGTTCGCATAGGAGGGCCCCAGTATGCGGCCCGGGCTTAAGTGAGTGGGTGCAGCGCAGAATACGGGTGGTGTGAATATGAATCTGAATATTAAAAAATAAATTAAAATAAAATGAATTTTTGGAGACACTATAAATGGGTCAACCCTAAAAACAAAAACCCTAATTTTCATTTCCTTCCCTCCCCATATACAGCTGCGCCGCAGCAGCTCTCCATTCATGAGAGAGAGAGATGCACGGCGGAAATCACGCCGTCTTCCACGGCGAGAGAGAGGGAGAGAGTTACGGGAAGTGAGAGAGAGAGGGGACGACGGCTACGGTGAGAGGGAGGGAACGGCGGAAGTGAGGTTTCGTTGGCGACGGTGGTTGCGATGGTGGGAGTGACGGTGAGGTGGTGGCGTTTCGGTGAGAGAGAGAGAGATCGGTGGTGGGTTTACGATTGTGATGACAGATGGGTGTGACTCGGTTTTGGGGGTTTGTTGGTCCGGTTTTGTGGGGAGTCTCGGTTTCGTGGAGGAAGCTCGGTTTGGGTGGTTGCTGGTTCGGTTTGGCTCGCCGGAGAAGGTGACCGGAGGGTCACCGTCGCCGGAGAAGGTGACGAACAAAGGTTGGTTTTTTCTTATTTTTTTTTGTCTCGGTTCTCTGCCTCCTCCTCTGTCTCTCCTTGTTTCTCTTTCAAAAAATTTTCTCTGATTACGATTTCTAATTTGGTTTCTTTTGTTTTTATTTTTGTTTCGTGTGTGATTTATTGATTTTAGCACATATCAACATCTACTCTATTCAAAACTAAAACACAAAAAGATCGAATTCATACTTATTTTACATCACAGATCTGTTCAAGGAGACTACACAGCGACATTTGTTTAGGGATTAAAACATTCACCAACTGGACTTTTGAATTACGACTGAAAGAACACGATCTGTGTTGTTGTGGACTGCTATTTGATGATCCTACGGTTTTACTGTCTTTGCTGTGCTCGAAAATCTTGACTGCTTTTATGATCTCAAAGTGTGTTTAGGTGATTAGGGTTTCAGTGTAAAACCCTAATCTTTTTCAATGATTTTTACCTTGAAATTCGTGTCCTTTTCTGCTGCTGTTGACTGCTCTTTTATACTAGAAAACTAGGTTTAGCATTTAATTTTGTTTTCCTTGGGCTTTGACTAACTTTGACCCTCCTTGTTTTTCGGATCTCTGCACCCAAATCGTGGTTGGAGAGCAAACTTTGGAACCCCAGATTTCTTTATTCTTCGCCTTTTATTATTTTTGTATTTTCGAATTTATTTATTTTTGTATGTTTTGTATTATTATTTTTGTATTTTTTGGACATTTGGACATTTGGACTCTCCTAAGTTGTAATAAAAATTAAATAGTATTTTTTTGACATTTTGGACTATTAAACACTTTTAAATTGTAAATAAAACTAAATAGAATTTATTGACATTTTGGACTCTATATATATTCTCAAATTAAATTAAGCGCACAAAAAGAATAATAATAAAAGAGTCCGCCAAACACAAAGACGAGCGGGCCATACTAGGCGAATACGCTAAAGCGAGACTCAAATAGGAGAAATGAGCTCATTAACTAAAGACACTACATATGTACGACTAAACCCAAATCTGAGAGACTAAATTGAAGAACGCATGCGAAAAGATTGATCATTCGCGTGCACGCTTAATTTAAACAACGGTATTTCAATTTAGTTGAGCCGATAACCTCAAATTGACTTAAATTAAAAAGGCGGACAAAATTGGGGTATTACAGTTTGCCTCTTTATTTCACATTTCGCAAAAAATATGAATTGGCCTTTTCATATTTGTTGGTGAAATGGAAATAAAGATATAAAAATAATACTAATTTTGTCCGCTTGAGAAAAGTTCAAATCTTTTGTTATTTTCCTTTTGAGGGGTTAACACTTGTCGCATTAACGAGAAAGCAATAAATTGGAAAAAGCAATGAAATTGGGAAAAGCGGTAAATTGGAAATTCGGAGGTTGCCTAAAACCTTTTAACGGACTCTTGTCGAGTCACGAGCTGCGGGGTGGCCTTTTCGAGCGGCGGATCAATATCAAGTCCGAATCGATTTGATCAATGGATTTACGCTGTGCCTTGGGTGACCTGAACTAATCCGAAGGACTTAACGGTCCGATGGATCCATCGCGCGTGCTCGCGTACCGCGATGTTGTGATGCGTGGAAGGAGTTCACTAACTCAAGGAGTTCACTAACTCGGGTTGATGGAGTTTACGAACTCGGATTGATGGAGTTTACTTAACTCGGGGGTGGCCTTTTCGAGCGGCCGATCAACATCGGTCCGGGCGATTTGATCAATGGATTTACGTTGTGCCTTGGGTGACACAACTAATCCGAAGGACTTAACGAAGTCGATGGATCCATCGCGTGCTCGTACGATGTTGTTGTGATGTGGAAGGAGTTCACTAACTCAAAGGAGTTCACTAACTCGGGTTGATGGAGTTTACGAACTCTCGGATTGATGGAGTTTACGAACTCGGGGGTGGCCTTTTCGAGCGGCGATCAACATCGTGTCCGGCGATTTGATCAATGGATTTACTGTTGTGCCTTAGGGTGACACAACTAATCCGAAGGACTTAACGGTTCCGATGGATCCATCGCGTGCTCGTACGATGTTGTGATCTGTGGAAGGAGTTCACTAACTCAAGGAGTTCACTAACTCAGGTTGATGGAGTTCTGAACTCGGATTGATGGAGTTTACTGAACTCGTCTTTGATGGAGTTTACTGAACTCTGTCTTTGATAGAGTTCTGAACTCTGTCTTTGATGGAGTTCTGAACTCGTGTCTTGATGGTGATTTTCTAAAAATGGGACTTTTGGGACTCTCGGGTCCAAGTAACTTTTCTCTTGAATGGTGCGTGAAATGCATGCGCTTGGGTATTTGGGTGCACATGGATGCAATGATTGATTTTGGTGGGATGTTTCTTCTGTTTGGTTTTTCATCCTCTTTTTCTTTTGTTATTCTTTCGCTCTTCTGAGATGCGAATTAGAAAGCGTAATGTACTGTTTGATGCCATGGGGTGATGAATGGTATGGATGATATGGGAATGATGAATGAGATGAAGATGTTGTGTTCTTTTCATGTTCCGTCTTCTGTATTTTCTTTTTTTCCTTGTTTGTTTATTCTATTTTTTCTTTAAGCAGCTTTCTTTTTTCTGCTTATTTGTTTTTTTCTTTTTTTTCTTTTTTTTTTGCACTTTTGCTGGTTAAATCCGTCTGTCGGACGGAGGTCATCCCTAGGGCGATGATCACACGAGGATTGCGCACCGATTCGTTATGCTGTTTGTCTCTTCTCTTCTTTTGCAATTTTATTCACTTGGGAAATCATTTCTTTCTGCATTTTTCAAAGATTTCGTAATGATCTTGTAATGCTCTGAATGTGCACATGTTTTGCAAATCAATTTCATCAATCATAATCATTATTATTTTGAAAGAAACTGAATAGATGAAAGCAGAGACACGAAAGAGCACATATATGAAAGAAAATTTGGACTTTTATTGATATAGAAATTGGACGTGCAGAAAGTCACGCCAATTGAAAGTGCATTACAATCTTTCTTTTAAACTGAGAAAATACAAGAGAAAGGAACAGATCTTGTGATTTCATCTCTAAAGTAACGGTGCCCGCCGTCCATACTCATAACTCTGATCACCCTCTTATCCAAACCTTTGGGAGTGCTGATTACCTTTTCTTTTCTCAAGCCCAAGTTTTCTGACCCTAATTTTTGCCTGGATCGCCCTTTGCGGGTTTTCGATCCACCGGGTCGCTCTGATTTTGCCTAGGTCGCCCTTTGTGGGTTTTCAACCTAGCGAGCTGATTTTTCTTGGCTTCTCTTTCTCTTTTTTCGTCTATTTTTTAGGCATAATACTCCTTGACCACATCTGAGTTCACTGGATTTGGAATCTCATCTCCGTCCATGTTTGCCGGGATTAGAGCTCCTCCTGAGAATGCCTTCTTCACCACATAAGGTCCTTCATATTTGGGAGCCCATTTGCCCCTGAGGTCCGTCTGTATCGGCAAGATCTGCTTGGGTACAAGTTCTCCCTTCTGGAATTCACGAGGACAGACTCTTTTGTCAAAAGCCCTTATCATCCTCTGTTGGTATAACTGTCCATGACACATTGCGACTACCCGTTTCTCGTCAATGAGGTTCAACTGGTAAAGACGGGACTGAACCCACTCTGCTTCATCAAGTTTTGTCTCCATTAACACCCGCAGAGATGGCATTTCAACTTCAATGGGGAGGACTGCCTCCGACCCGTAAACTAGTGAGTAGGGGTTGCCCCAGTCGATGTACGCACCGAGGTACGATAGCCATGCAAAGCGAAAGGAAGCATTTCGTGCCAGTCTTTGTAGGTTACCACCCTTTTCTGCACTATTTTCTTGATATTCTGGTTGACCTCTTCAACTGCCCCATTCATCTTGGGGCGGGTACGGGGATGGAATTGTATCTTTGAATCTTGAACTCGGCACATAGGTCCTTCATCATTCTGCATTGCTCAAGTTCTTTGCCATTATCGGTGATGATTTTGTTGGGAAGACCGTAACGGCAGCGGATCGATCTTTCTTGACAAACTTGGCAACCACTGAACTGGTTATACTTGAATATGAGGCAGCTTCAACCCACTTGGTGATCTCTAAAACTTTGCCTTGATATAATTGTAACTTGAATGAATCTTGGAGTGCCAGCCTCTTGATTTTCCTTTCTCCCTTTTTTTTTTTTTTTTTTGGACAAACATATTTAAGTAAATAAACTTATTTGTCCTAAAGCTAAAACTCTGAGAAAACAAAAGCAATCGATCATTGATCGGAATGGATTTTTGGAGATTGTGTGTTTTTGTGGAGGAAGGATGATTGGGTTTAATGAAGTGTTTGAAGCTAATGGTAGGATGATTTTTATTCGGCGTTGGCTGACGTTTGATGATTTATGATGGTTATTTGGCTTGATGAGGTGTTCGGAAGCTTTATTTCTCGCTGGGGTCAGTGGAGGCGGGATGCCGAGGTCAAAGGGAAGTATTTGCAGTTTATTGAGACAAGGATTTCTTGTGTTTTGTGGTAACGTGTATCAGCTAACCACTTACATTTCTTTTGTATTTTTGGGATTTTCATTTTTAAATCTCTTTTTTTTCTTTTTTTCTTTTTTTTTGATTTTTTTCTTTGATTTTTCTTTTTTGGATTTTTTGGCTTTGACTCGGGTGAGCTTGATAAAAAGTGATGCATCTTTTTTGATATTTGAGGTGATCCTTGTCTAGGGTGATTTTTGGATTTTTTGGCTTACAGTGGGTAGCACAGTTTTTTTCGAGAATATGGGAAGATGGTCGAACTTTATTTCAAATCACGATTGCTCGTTTTCTCAAAAAATTAACTCAAGGACAATAATTTATTTACTCCTATATACTTGCCCTCTTCCTTTTTTTTTTATATATTTTTTGTTTTTTTGTTTTTTTTTTTTTGAAGGAGAAAATCATCTTTGGGACTAGCACGATTCAGATCTCCGTAGTCGACGCACATTCTGATCTTCCCGTCCTTCTTGGGAACTGGGACAATATTGGCAACCCATTGTGGGTACTTGGCCACTGCTAGGAACCCTGCATCAAACTGTTTCTTGACCTCATCCCTGATTTCAGTGACATCTCTGGCTTCATTCTTCTTAATTTCTGCTTGACTGGTGGGCACTCGCTTGACCGAAACTTGTGTTCAACAATGTCGATATCTAACCCCTCGCGATATCTTTGTACGACCATGCAAAGACGTCGGCATAATCATGCAAGAGTGGATTAACTTTTTGCGTTCACCATTTTCCATGGCGGTACCAGCCTTTAACTTCTCTTTTATCTTCTTTTGTACCCAAGTCGATTTATCTCAATCGACTCCCCATGAGGTTGAATGATCTTTTCTTCTTGCTCTATTAATCTCATTAATTCGGAGGAGTTTCCCCGATTTTCATCAACATCCCCTTCATTTGGTTAATTGGATGATCAAAGTCGTAATAGGGATTGTTGGCACTTGTTATTTTCGTGAGACAATTCTTTGTGGTTACTCGCTTTTGCCGGCGAAAAAGCAGAATGAAAAGCGAAACAAACAAGCAAACAATAATAAAACAGGAAAGAGGACACATGAAATATGGAGAAATGATTTTTATTGATGGATATTCAAAAACAACGTTTTTATTGATGATAATGATTCTGAAAATAAAAACATGCGTGTCCCTAACAACTGGTCCTTATGGCCTTGGGCAGAGCCACAGGGTTGCATTACAACTAATTAAAAGTCACAGGAGAATCAGCAGCCTTCCAATTCTTTAATTCTTCACCGACGAACTAGACTCGCCCCACCCTCTTCAGACTCAGAACTATCCATGATGGCAGCAACTTGGTTGTGTTGCTCATCTTCCTCATCCCATCCTGTAGGCTGGATGTCCTTCATTCGGATTTGAGCACTCGCAGGATCATCATATCTGACTAAGTAATCAAACCTTCCACTGGGCTCCCCTAGGGTATCCCAACATCCCTCTTTTATAGGCACTCACATTACGTCTTCATTGATTTCTTCCTCTAGCATCCGATCTCGACTCCTCGGTTTCGGTGAGGGTAGTCGAGGAAACCATTCACGCCGTAATGAGGATTATTCATCGTCCACTACGGCCGGGTTCACGTGTGGGTCACGTGAGTGAATTGTATTCCCGAGTTGGTCCTCGAACTTGGGGATGGACCGTCATTGGCCAATTGAAACCCGCGGAGTTCCCGGAGCGATGGCGAGGATTGGGATCTGGATCTGGGCTTGAGGCGTCCCCGTTCCAACTTCGTTCGCGACTACATCAGGCTGAGCTTGTCCCGCGGTTCTTGGAGGATCTCCTCCAGGATTTGTGTCAGCAGCAGGAGGCGTGTAGCCTAGTGGGAGGCCAAAGGGAGGCCATTGCACTGTTTGAAGGGCTTGAGGATCCCCACCCGGGGGGGGGAGTATTGTCCACCCCAAAGATGTAGCTTCAGTGTACCAACATTTCTTAAGGCACTCAGCACTCTTATGACCTCTGCCATTTGAGCTTTCATGATTTCCATCTCAGCTTGAATGACTTGATTCCCTTGATTTTGACCTTGCTGCCCCTGACCATTAGGATTTGGATCTCCCCGAATTCCAGCGTTACGATGTGGCAGTGGATTGCCCTGATCGGCGTCGCCTTGATTGTTGTCCATGTTCCTTGCTTGCAGACGCGTCAAATAGCGATGTCTAACCAGCTTGCCTGATTTTCTGTTGACGGAACACGCTTATGAACACATGAATGAATAATGAATGCAATGCAATGCAATGCTTTAATGCATGAAGAATGCAAATGACGAAAGTTTTTTTCTTTTTCAAGATTTTGTTAGATGCAAATGCAATGGTGCAGAACGATGCGAAATGAGGTGGATGCGAAATGATGTGTTATGGAAAAATGGTAAGAAAATGAGGTTATTGGTGGTACTCTGAACATTTTCAAGATACACGCTTGTATGCCACCTCATGTAGGTGTTTATGAGGGAAAAAGAAAAATTACAACTTTCGAAATAAAGTTTGAGAAAAAAGAATGCTTAAGCTAAATGCAACAAACAAAGGCGTGCCCCCGTGTCCTACGAATGGTGGGAATCCTAGGGTCTAAAGTCGACGAAAAGGGTAATCCTCCCATGTAAGTTCTAATCACTTCCTCACAATGGCAACCAAGAGCTAAAGTCTTCCTCATGATAACACCCACAATCGTAGAAAGCTACCGAGTGTGAGGCATCATGACAAAGCGTACTCTTGGGGCGGAACTTTCATGAGAGCCATACGGACAAAGGTCTACGAATGGCGATCCACTAGTCGCTCCCACTCTCCTAGGTTTTTGTTCGGGCCTTGGGTTTTAGGCCCCACTCAGGCGCTCACAAGTATAGGGTGTGAAGTGTGTGTTGAGGGCACAATACTTAGCAATAACTACCCTTCCCCACTGCAAATAAAAACCTGCAATGTACCCGGACAAAGGCAAATAATAATATGTTGTCTACCCTAGGGTTTAACATCAAATAAGTCAGCCTAGAGTTTCAACAGCAACCAATTGCATTGCTTACCTCAAGAAAGGGAGCATGATTAGATTGGGGGGAAAGCATGAAAGGAAGAAGCATATAAGCAAAGAGAATAAGAGGAGAGACTATCTACCATTTTAAGCGAGAAACGAACATAGAAGAAGAATACACATGAATGCAACATGACAATATGAGAATGCAGTGGAATTGCAAAGATGCGATCAAGTAGATATGAAACCATCATAGAAGAGGAAAAGGCGAATGCATATGGATGCAACAATGCTTGTATGAGAAAGAAGAAGAATAGAGGCAAAATAAAATATTCAAATCAAACACACAACTCACATATTTAATTAATTAGGCTCGACCCTCTTTTTGAAAATTTTTCTTTTAGTCCCCAGTGGAGTCGCCAGGTATTGCGCGCCTCAAAAGTCCCCGAGGGGTTTTTCTTCGTTTACAACGTTTTAAGACAATGAAGTCGCCACCAATATTTTTTATAAGGAAAATATTGAAAAAAAAACCTTTTTGGGAAGGCATATGGTCTTTTGGAAAACCGGAAGATTTGGGTTCGGGGGTCAGTTAGGCATGGGAAGGTATTAGCACCCCACATCTCCTTTCTACTGAAAGGGAACCTTTAATTAAACGTGTGGTATTAAGTGTTGACTTGAAAAATACTTGAATTTGCCTCTCGATTGAAAAGACTTAATGGAATATTTTATTTGCGGCACTTGACGAGAGTTAGCGCTTTGGTTTTTTGAAAGGAAAAATGTTTTTAGTTTGTTGTGCTTGACGGAGGATCCGCTCCCTACGTATCTCCAGTGCGATGGAGAACTCAAAGCTACGTAGTTCTAGGTTTTTGTTTTTATTGTTTAATTGTGAAAATCGAAGCTTTCACGATGATCAATTGAGCGAAGGCTCCAAGTGACCACCATTAGCACCCCATTGTTAATAATCATGCAAGCAAAGGCTTCGCGGACCACTAACAAAGTTTTTTGATTCAATGAAAAGTTTTTTTAGGAAAATTAGGCGTTCATGATGATCAATTGAGCAAAGGCTCCAAGTGATCACCACTAGTTCCTCATTGTTAATGATTATGCAAGCGGAGGCTTCGCGAAAACCATTAACAAAGCTTTTGATTTATTAAAAGTTTTTAAGGAAAATTAGACATTCATGATGATCAATTGAGCAAAGGCTCCAAGTGATCACCACTAGTTCCTCGTTGTTAATGATCATGCAAGCAAAGGCTTCGCAAGACCACTAACAAAGTTTGATTTATTGAAAGTCTTTAGAAAAATTAAATTAGGCGTTCATGATGATCAATTGAGCAAAGACTCCAAGTGATCATCACTAGGTCCTCATTGTTAATGATCATGCAAGCAAAGGCTTCGCATGACGACTAACAAAGTTTTGATTTAATGAAAAGTATTTAGAAAAATTAGGAATTCATGATGATCAATTGCGCAAAGGCTCCAAGTGATCACCACTAGTTCTTCATTGTTAATGATTATGCAAGCAGAGGCTTCGCAAGACCATTAACAAAGTTTGATTTAATGAGAAATTATTTGAGTTGAAAAAGAATTAAAACGAGAAAAGGTAAAAATTGCAAAATGGGGTGTTATTAGTCTGCGGGGGGTGTGCAACCGAACAGAGGTGTAAAGCGTAAGCCCGGTTCAGATAGGAGGGCCCAGATGCGGCCCGGCTTAAGTGAGTGTGGTGCTTGCAGGAATACGGGTGGTGTGAATATGAATCTGAATATTAAAAAATAAATTAAAATAAAATGAATTTTTGGAGACACTATAAATGGGTCAACCCTAAAAACAAAAACCCTAATTTTCATTTCCTTCCCTCCCCATATACAAACAAGCGCAGCAATGCACTCTCCATTCATGAGAGAGAGATGCACGGCGGAAATCACGTCGTCTTCCACGGCGAGAGAGAGGGAGAGAGTTACGGGAAGTGAGAGAGAGAGGGGACGACGGCTACGGTGAGAGGGAGGGAACGGCGGAAGTGAGGTTTCGTTGGCGACGGTGGTTGCGATGGTGGGAGTGACGGTTAGGTGGTGGCGTTTCGGTGAGAGAGAGAGATCGGTGGTGGGTTTACGATTGTGATGACAGATGGGTGTGACTCGGTTTTGGGGGTTTGTTGGTCCGGTTTTGTGGGGAGTCTCGGTTTCGTGGAGGAAGCTCGGTTTGGGTGGTTGCTGGTTCGGTTTGGCTCGCCGGAGAAGGTGACCGGAGGGTCACCGTCGCCGGAGAAGGTGACGAACAAAGGTTGGTTTTTTCTTATTTTTTTTTGTCTCGGTTCTCTGCCTCCTCCTCTGTCTCTCCTTGTTTCTCTTTCAAAAAAATTTCTCTGTTAACAGTTTCTAATTTGGTTTCTCTCGTTTTTTATTTTTGTTTCTGTGTGATTTACTGATTTTAGCACATATCAACATCTACTCTATTCAAAACTAAAACACAAAACAGATCGGAATTCATACTTATTTTACATCACAGATCTGTTCAAGGAGACTACACAGCACATTTGTTTAGGGATTAAAACATTCACCAACCTGACTTTTGAATTACGACCTGAAAGAACACGATCTGTGTTGTTGTGGACTGCTATTTGATGATCCTACGGTTTCTGTGCTGCCTGTGCTCGAAAATCTTGACTGCTTTTCTGATCTCAAAGTGTGTTTAGGTGATTAGGGTTTCAGTGTAAAACCCTAATCTTTTTTCAGTGATTTTTACCTTGAAATTCGTGTCCTTTTCTGCTGCTGTTGACTGCTCTTTTATACTAGAAAACTAGGTTTAGCATTTAATTTTGTTTTCCTTGGGCTTTGACTAACTTTGACCCTCCTTGTTTTTCAGATCTGCGGCCTCAAATCAGTGATTGGAGAGCAAATTCTTTGAACCCCAGATCTTATTCTTTCTTCGCCTTTTATTATTTTTTGTATTTTCGAATTTATTTATTTTTGTATGTTTTGTATTATTATTTTTTGTATTTTTTTGGACATTTGGCCATTTGGACTCTCCTAAGTTGTAATAAAAATTAAATAGTATTTTTTTGACATTTTTGGACTATTAAACACTTTTAAATTGTAAATAAAACTAAATAGAATTTCTTGACATTTTGGACTCTATATATATTCTCAAATTAAATTAACTGCACAAAAAAGAATAATAATAAAAAGAGTCTGGCCAAACACAAAGACGAGAACGGGCCATACTAGACGAATACGCTAAAACGAGACTCAAATAGGAGAAATGAGCTCATTAACTAAAGACACTACTTATGTACGACTAAACCCAAATACGGAGACTAAATTGAAGAACGCACGAAAAGATTGATCATTCGCGTGCCTGCTTAATTTAAACAACGGTATTTCAATTTAGTTGAGCTGGATAACTGAAATTGACTTAAATTAAAAAGGGCGGACAAAATTGGGGTATTACATAGTGTAGCGCAGGTTATTGTTGGACGCAACTGTGAGCGTCACTTTGAGTGCCAAGTTCGTGAGGGGTTAAATGGTGTAGTCATTTTAGTCCTTATTTGACGTTTTAATCCTAAGTGTCATGGTAGTCCTCGTGGTGACTTTTTGGTCCACCACTTGGAACCGAGGTGTTCGGTGAGTTGAGGGTGACAGTCTTAGCGCTGTAGGCCGATACAGAGACGTCGGCCCTAGTGCCGTAATGATGTATGAGAGTTGTTTTGGCCGTAGGGCTACGAGTAGAAGAGTAATAAATGTTGAAGTCCCTGAGGGGCATTAAATAAAACGAAAAGGGTGAACGCAGAGGACTTCGGTCCTAGAGGTGAGCAGAGGACTTAGGTCCTAATTATGAACAGAAGGTTGCGGTCTAAATGGTGAGTTACTGGAGTTGTGTTATGATTAAATTGAATGATGTATATGCTGTGTGTTATGCATTGTTCATGGTGTCGCATAAATCATAAGCATAATGGTGAAAGTAGAGGACTTCGGTCCTATGGTGAAGCAGAGGACTTCGGTCCTAAGGTGATAGCAGAAGACTTCGGTCTTAATGGATCCATCATGCATATGCCCTTGGAGTTTTGGGTCTGCATCATGCATATAACTCATGCACTAAATAATTGTGTTAGTTGTGTGTTGTGCCGAGATGTTTATATGTGTTTGCTTAGCATAATGCTTGTCATAAACCTTATTATATGTGTTTAGAGACTCACCCTACTGCTTTTATGTTGCTTCTCATGTTGGCAACTTGCAGGTATTCCCGAGTAGAGGTGTCCTCACTCAGTGTCTTTTGGCGTCATCATTGCTCTGATATGTAACACTGGGGGCCGAGTAGTTTAGGAGTCGTTTTGAGTTGGTTTTTGAAATGTATCTTGATGTTATTTTGGAACATGTTTTATTCCGACTGTGTTGTAAATTAAAACAGGTGTTTTCATGAACTCGTTCCATTTGGCCGAGGTGTTATATGTCACGCTGATAACTGTTGATGTGCGTCATTGCTGCTTGTTTGATTTTCTTGTAGAAAATGTACCACTCTCTTGCGAGTGGTTTTTGAAAAACTCTGATTTAATTTGATAAGTAGTATTATAAGTAAGGGGGTGTTACAGCTTGGCTTCCACCAAACAGAGGTTGTTTACGCTTGAATACAGATGGGGCTTAATTGCGATCATGTTTCAAGTTTGGTGGGGTGTGGAGGGATAATTCGTAGTGAAGATGGTAGTTGGGTGGTGGGCTTCTTTAAGAATTTGGGGTGGTGTACTACTTTTGTGGCAGAGCTTTGGGGCTTATGGGAAGGGTTACAGGCTAGCTAGCTCTTGGTATGGGTGTGCGTAAGGTAGAGGTTAATCTTGACTCGCTAAGTGTGGTGCAGTGCCTTACATTATGGTGGCTTGGAGGCTTCTTACTAAAATTAAGTCTCTGCAGTCTTGCAAATGGGAAGTTAAAATTTTGCACATATATAGAGAAGCAAATAAATGTGTTGGTGCCTTATCATCATTTGGGTGTCATCAAGAGGTAGAGTTTCTGGTCTATGATAGTGCTCCTAGTGAAGTTCGGTATTGGGTTCTTTCTTGATGCTAGTGTCTCTTTGGGCTACGACCCTCTATGTTTCCAAAAAATGTTTAAAATTCAAATTGAATAATTAGTGTCATTATGTAGTGGTCAATGTTTCAAACCAAAGTACCGTATATCCGAAAGTAGTTGTCCATAACTAATGTTTATTTCCTTATTAAAATTATGCGGTTATTCTATTGTATCCATTTATTTAATCGATTATGGTCATGAATCACAACGGATTGTAATTTGCTAGTTGTTTTGGAATTCAAAAATACAAATAAATGGGAATAATGACGTTAAATGAGTATAGTTTAGATCACTAAATGGACCCTTTAGTGACCATCACTAAAGGGGTAGATTTGTCAACAACAAATCAATAAAAATATAGTTTTACAAATTCAAAGAAATTTCTGATTTCCTAATTATTAGGCATTAACTATGGAATTTATTAAAAAAAACGTGTTAAATTAATGCCAAAAAAGGAAAGGGGAAACCAAACAAAAAAGAAGCCACAATCGGCTACCCTAAAATTTCAGAAACTCAAAATTAGAAAGGAAATCTCTTCCCAGCAAAGAACGAAACTAGCAAAGAAATGAAATCTCTTCCCAAGTAATGTCTACTAACCAAACTTCTTCCAAAGTGTGGCTAGTTCTTCAATAACCAATCTAACATATTCATGTGGGTAGTCAATTTACTAACCAAACTTCTTCCAAAGTGTGGCTAGTTCTTCTGTAATGAAGCTTGAAGGTAAGAAGGAGATAAAATATGTTTAGAAGGAAGAAGGAAAAAAGCAGTTTACGGTTTATTGTTATTAATTCCGAAAAAATTGGTTATTAATTAGATGAGATTAAATAACAAAAATAAAGGGATTTTTATTGTCCCATAACCGTTAGAAATAATTGCCTTAAAGATAGACATAATATTGGATCGCATGGTTAATTCCAATTAATTAATTTATATATTAAAATTGGATAGTACATATATATTCCCTATAATAACACCCATTGGATCAGATTTAGGTAATAAATTACTCATCCAATGGTTAGAATTCATAATCCAATGCCTTAATTTACATAGCGATGATGTAATTTATTTATGAAATACATGGACAGTGATGTGGACTATTCGTAATTATGATATGATATGATATTTGGTAGGAGCATTATATTTATTTGGTAGGAGCATTATATTTATACGGCCTTGCAATGCCTTGGATTGTGGAAAAGATTGACCGAAAATGTTGCTAGATCTATAGCCACATTGTCTTAAATTATTTGGTGGGATGCAATTAATGTTTTATATTAATTTGGATGTTGGAAAGAAAAGTGGACTTGGGTTCTGTTTGGCAAAAAGAGCGGATAACGGATAAACTAGCGGATAGCGGATAAAATTTAAATTTTATAGTGGATGAGTTTATAGCGGATTGAATTTTAAGTGTTTGGTAAAATTAACGGTTGATGAACTAACTTATAATATAAAATGACATAAATGGACATTTGTAATTAATGCTTGAATATAAGAGAGAAGAATCATTTAAAGGTGAATAAATGAGGAACTTAATTAAAATAATAAGGGTAAAAGTGGTAGAAAAATAAAATGCTATAAACTATAAGTTCTCAAACGCTACTTTTAAATAGCGTTTCAAAAACGATATAAGCTTGTATTATCAAAGTGCTACCACGAGCTTATCTGCTATAAGCTAGCGGTTTGGCTTTGTCAAGGAGAGCTTTAATGCATGGCTGAATCTAGTAGCCAACTTTAATAACCAAGGTTGTCAAAACCGGGAACCGAGCCCCTATTCGGTCCAATTGAACCTGAAAACCGAATTGCATGATAACCGGGAATTGAACCGGATAACAGGTCAAAAACTGGGAACCGAACAGGAAATCGGCCAAAAACCAGGAGTCTGACAGAAAACTGGATTTTACCTATTTTCTTAAAAAAATGGTATATCATGTTGATTTTTTATTAAAAAAATGATAAATGATGTTAGTTTTTGGTATATGGAATATTTTTTATTCTTTTTTTATAATTAAATTTTTGAAATATATTAAAAAATTAATTTGTACAGTAATATTATTATAAGAGTACTTATATTGTAACCAAAAAATAATAGTACTTACATTATAGTATCTATTATTATTGAATATTTTAATGTTATTATGTGATATTATAACATTTTTTTTGTTTTTTTACCCTTTATATATTGTGAAAATAATATTAAATAATCTATTTAATTAATTCCTATTGAACTCTACGAACCTTAAACCGCCTCTTCTTCAGTTTAATATTCGGTCCGATTTTGATTACCTTGTTAATAACGTCTTAAATCTCATCTTTGGTACTTTATTGGATGTGTTGAGGTTTATGCCGCTTTTGTGACCTTATTAAGACTCTTAACAAATGATGTTACACACAAATCTTGGTCATATCACATGTCGTGTTTTTCTGCAAATTATAATTTAAGGATTTCTCATTGCCATTCTTCATAGTTCCATCCAACATGGCGTATACGACACAACCCATCCGTAGCACAAGTCGTTGTTCTAGTAATAAATATAACCATGCTTAAATAGGAAGTATTTATTTTGACAAAAGAAAGTGTTTTTAAAAATATAAATATATTATTGTCAAAAATAAATAAATAAATAAATATATTTTGGTCAAAAATAAAATATAAATATTTGTCTACATATGCAAATTGGATAAAGTCAATGAATTCAATTTGTTTAAAAAATAAATATATGTCTAAATATGCAAATTTTGTCTAAAATATAAATATATGTCTAAATAAAATTTATATTATTTAATATAGCCTTAATTACAGTTTTGGTCTCCCTATTTTCGTCAACTCACGATTTTAGTCCCCCAAGAATTTTTTCACAAATTTAGTCCCCTTATTTTCACCAACTTACAATTTTAGTCCTCCAAGAATTATTTTCGGGAATTTAGTCCCCCTATTTTCCAACAGGGGGACTTTGATTTTAAAAATTGGAAATTATGTGCTATTGAAAATTGGGGGACTAAATTCGTGAGCTATTGAAAATTGGGGACTAAATTCGTAAAAAAAACTATTGGGGGATCAAAATCGTGAGTTGGTGAAAATAGGGGGATCAAAACTGTAATTAAGCCTTTAATATAATACAGAAAAAGAATCATTGACCCGTGGAAAATAATAAATGAGTTATTCTTTTATAATAACAACTTATATTTTTTAATATAATCTATATTTTTAATAAATGTATTTTTTTATTATAATAATTTTCCAATAAATATGATAATTAGTTATCAATAGCTTTTATAGAAAGTTAGTATTAGCAGAATCCTTGTTGCATACTATTTGTATTGAGTAATAAAGAAAAATGGATAATATTTTAGAATAAATGTTATATTTATGCGTACTGAACCATATTTTTGTTGTTAGGTTTCTTCGTCGCATACTTCACTATTGAATGATAGCGAAGTATGGGTCTTTTTTTTGTACCCCCACAGCTTGACAAAATACCCCCCACAATCCTTGTGAAAAGACCAGACTACCCTTAAATTTTTCCCAAAACGGATATATCTTTCAAATAGATAATTTCGTTGTGAAAAATTTGACAATAGATTTATCTATTTGGTAGATAAATCTGTAGTGAAATACCCAAAACGGATTTACCTACCAAATAGATAAATCTGTTGGCTAAAATTAACACGACCGATTTATCTATTTTTAGGTAAATCCATTTGTTCAAAAAAAAAATTAAATACGGATTAAACATTTAACTAATTGAAGTATATACGTTTGTAACTGACGGATGTATATACAAATATGTTTTGAAAATAAAACCACAACGGAAGTATAAATGCATACATAATTCCATTTCAATTTTTTTTAATCCAAAACGGATTTACCTACTAAATAGATAAATCCGTTGTGTTAATTTTTAATAGGTAAATCTGCTTTTGGATAAATTTAAGAGGTAAAATTAGAAGAAAGATGCTGAATGAAAATATTTTATCTAGTGGTGGGGTCCAAAAATAAGAAACAAAAAATATTTGGGGGCCCTATAATTTTTTTTTGGCGGAGGCCCTATGCAATTGCACTGGGCTGCACTTGTATAAGGTCGGCCCTGGTTTTATGCTTAGGGACATGGAGGAGTTTGAAGAAGGATGTCTAGTGTTCAAGTTCTGAAACTAAGATATCTCCACTTCCTAACTAATTACTTAACTACTAATACTTGCCTATCAATATATATATATATATATATATATATATATATATATATATATATATATATATATAATAAAAAATGGTAAAAGATCATGTTAAAGGATCTTATTGATTAAAATTTTAACTCAAAGGAATTCATGTTTCAGTGTTAATTCTTGTGCATATTCAAATTGCTCATAATTTATCACAAAACATTGCTTATAAGTATACATCTATGCAATATTCATGTTTTCAAATTGATTGTAAATCATATATAAGATTCTTGTTTCATGGATTTTTATTTCAATTATGAGAAACGGCATGAAATTACATCTATGCAATATTCATTGGACCTACTTCCATATATTTGGAAGGGTTTGAATTCCAACTATGACACACTTGAAATGCATCATGATTACAAGACTGACAACCACCATAAGCATTTATTTTCCAAGAAACAAATATGCAATTTTGATCTCTCCATCCCTTGTAAATGTCTAAATAATGAAGACTTGGTCTATCCGCCACGAAAAGTCGCAAAAGAATAATGTTCTAAAAAAATCTGATTAAATTCAAAGACGAGGATTTTCCGGGCATGAGTGTATGGAATCCTAGATCGTCATTTTTGGATTTGCAATGAACGGTGAGATTTTCTAAAGAAATGGGTGCTCGCAAATCGTTGATAATCTTTATATTTGTTTGGTGTGCCTCACTAGCTCTCGAATGCAAGTATTATTACTGCATTGATAATGATATCACATTGAAGTTAATTATATTTAGAACTGCCATAGATGCAAAGTGACTTCAAATGCAAAATCCATTTGAATTTATAGAACATTTAGCGGATCATACTAGCACCTTTGTAATTTTCAAAATTTAATAAATTTTTCTCAAAATAATTTAAAATTATTTATAAATTTAATATTTCTTAGTGTATACTATAAGAAATAAATACAAAAAAATTCGGTCCAAATAAATAAGTATTTTTCTAAATATGCAGACTTTGAAAAAATTTTACGAATTTAATTTGTTTTTCAAAATAGATTGTTTTTGACCATGTTTTTCCCAAATAGATAAGTTATATTAATTAATATAATATGGGAAAATAATCATTGACATATGTAGAAAGAATCATGGAAAAAGAATCAATAAATTATATTTTATGAAACAAATTATTTTTTAATATAATTTTAGTTTTTAATATAATTAAGTACTTATGTTTTACTATATTTTTATTTTTTAATGATTACTCTTTTAATTTTATAGTAGTAAAATATTACGATGCCTATGAATACAAAATAAATATATATAACTGTGCTAGGAAGTAGTTTTCTAAAATATAAGAATTTATCCAAGTGTGTAAATTTTGGATAAGGTCAATGAGATTAACCGTGTTTTGAAATGTATAATTTATATTATTAATACGATATAGAAAAAAAATCTTTGACCCGTGAAAAAAATCAATGACACTCATGAATGAAATATCTCTGTCGGTCAAGAAAACTTGGGGTAGTATATTGTTTACCTCAAAAATATTTTTCAGCATCAATCTGAAATTTTCATAATGCTCATGTGATAAGCAGGGGTGGACCTACATATAGATCAGGATGTACAGCTACACACCGTTAAATTTTAAAATTTATACAAATACCTTATGAAAAATATATTTTGACATTCTTGGTTTTATTTTGTGCACATCTTACTACTACTTTTCTCTTTTCATTCCTAGCTACTCTTTCCTATTGCAGCTCTAGGAACAGTTGTAGTGTAACTATGGGGTAATTTTGGTTATCCAAAAATATTATATGTATTTAGATAATTAGGTATATTTTACATTTAGCTACCCCAATAATATGTTATTTAACTACTCTAACTAACTTTATTTGTCGAATGAGACAAAAGAACAATAACAAGACGCTTAGTTTAATTAGTCTCATTTTTGATAAATAAAATGTGTATTATTATTCCAAACAAATATGGTGGTTTTTGGTAACTTGGTGATTTTAGTCTTTTTATTTTACTTTGACAATTTTTGTTTCCAATTTTTTTCCTCAAAATCATATATTATTTGCACTTTTGGTCCTAATCTTGAATTTTGGAAAAATAAGTGAATAAAATTGCACACTCCATAATTTTTAGCAACCAAAAGTGCAATGAAAAATCACAAAGACCAAAATTACCAAATGTTCACTATCATTTGTAAAAAAATTTAAGGTAGGTGAGATAAAGTCAAATATTTTTTATGACGTGTTGTTTTGTGATTGACCGACGTTGTAAAAGATATTCTACACGATAATACATATTATTTGTTAAATTAAATCGTTTGACCACCCTGGACCAGGATCCTAGATATGCCACTGGTGATAAGTATTCAAATGCAACCGAGATATTAACTCGGTGGAAGCCACACCAACAATCTCCAAGAGAGGTCTTTTGTATTTGTTGGTCTTGTATGTGTTATCCATAACCAAAACCCTTATGAAACAATCTGAATAACTTGATAGACCTGGGATGTGCCCATATGATGTCATTGACAACATCCATGTTGTCAACTTTTCTACTCCCACAAAAATACTTTTCTGGTTCTATCATTCTCATAAGCTATTAAATCTCTGTTCTTGGACCTCTCGGTTTGGGCCGGTACATGTGACGCAACCTATAGAGTGGAACATAGAAGTCACATTTCCAATAAATATCTCCTTCAATGTCGCCTTACTCGTCTCTTAGTGCAACCTTCAATTTGGTATGTTCATCCACCATAGTCCGCTCCTCCTTCTTTAACCAACCACCCAAAGAATGAAGTGTCAGTTAACATTTTTAGCAATTAATGATTATGGAATCCACAAATAACCTTTAGTCTCAAACCCACAACATCAATCGAAGGAGAATTGTGCTCCTTTGAGGACTACAGTCTACAACAACAGGCATCTACGCCTTTGTATTTCCCACTTTTTTCGCAACCAACAATAATTTTATCTTTCATTCCCCTTTACTGATTGCTATATCTGATCTAAGAATAATTACGACCACTCTGTTGGCTCTCAACCTCTCTAGCCCAACGTACAACATCGTCAAGTGTACAAAATATCTACAAAATAAAAACAATTATGTTATATTATGAAAAATAATACACTAAAAACTCGTAAAAAATAATAATTAAATATACATCTTATGTTGTGAATGCCTCTAATGTAACAACCGAGAAAGGAGCCAATCCATCTGTATCCGTAGTTGTTTCATTTAAAAAATACAATTAGTTATAATATTTTTATAAATTTTATTTAATTACGGATTCATCAATTTAACTAGATAGATCCGTAATGCATTATTCAATTACGTTCTTATCAAATAAATACATAATTCTGTAATTGAAAGATTAAATACAGATTTATCTAATAAATACATAAATCTGTAATTGAATAATGTATTACAAGTTTATCTACTTAAATTGAGAAAATCATAGTTATTTTTTGAATTATGGATATATGTATGTATTTGATAAATCCGTTAAAAACCAAAAAATAAAAAAGGGATTTATCAATTAAATCGCCCGTATATAAAAAAGAAAAGTAAGAAAGTGAATTTTTTTTGATAGACAATGTTAGTGGGGGAGAGGGGAATGTTCTCGTTTCCTGGGTTTGGTGCATTCATTCGGTATCCCTTAGCTCGCAAACTAAGCTATTGGGAAAACTATTTTTTTATAAGCGTAAAAAAGCGAACTATAAGTTTACCTTTAATGGGTTTGGCCAAATTGAAGATGAATTGAAGGTGTGTTGGTTTCTCGCAACTCTGTGATGTGGCTCTGCTCTAGGTGTAGCCCAATTTGAAGGTGGATTGAACTTGTGTTGGTGTCTTGCCACTTTATGGTGTGTGACTCTGCTTTTGGTGTAACCCAATTTGAAGCTGAATTAATGAAGGAGCTCAATCAACGTGGTAACTTTTGACCCAAAAAGTGGTAACTTCGATTCATGGTGGATGGGAAAAGCTGGATGGATTTTGAGTCTTCCTCATTTGTAGCAGTAGCTAGCAAGGTCATAGGAGAAGTAGGCGGCAACATGTTGCGGAGTTGTCTAAAGAATTTGTTAGGTTTTTTAGTTGCGGGGTAGGAGTTTTTTTATTTCCGGTAGGAGTGCTTTGTATTGAAGGGTTGAATTGTCTTGTGCTAACTTGTAGTTAGAGCTGGCAAAATGGGACAAGCTGTAACACCCCATTTCTACCCGGTAATTTAATTCAAAAATCAGAGTGTATAAAAATTTATTTCTCAAATGGAATGCTACATTTATCTCTTAAAAATTCTCAAACAATCAATTCAACTCTTAATTATAATCAAATACACCATAAAACAAGTGGAATAATATCTCTTACCACGCAGCGGAAATAATAACTACATATCAAAGAGTAATCATCAAGTTTCAAAATACATAATATAACAAAGATTTAAAGCTCAACGTTGAGCAAAACAAATCAAACTAGAGTCTATATCCCATCCCTAGGTGCTACGTGACGTGAGCGCACCGACTCGGGAATAGTGAAGGTAGCAAGCCCTCACTCATGACTACCCGTGGTAAACAACAACGAGAAAGGGTGAGTCTCGAACTATATAATAAAAGTGATAATAAGCAATATATACAATCATAGCTTCACAAAGACAACCAAATCATCTCGGTCATCACTCAATAACATTTATGCGTCATGAGAATGTATGCAATGTAGTTATGCATTTGGTACCATTGCCCTCATGGCGCTTTGTTGTGCGAAAAGGTGATGTGCAAGTGTACACAATCGCAACAAGTAATATAATGATAAGTAAGATCGTCTCCACAGGGATTGTTGAGTTTACTTCTATAATTAAATTAGTAAATTAGCTAGTGAGTAAAACAAGTAACAATAACAAGTTGTAGAATCATTAATGTCATCAACATAAAGGTACAAAAGCAAATAAGATAGATTATAAGTAGAAATTCGTGAGTGAGAGTAGTTGGAATGCTCTTTGCTAAGTAATTTCCTGTATAAGGCGCTATAGCGTCTCACGCTATAGCGTCAAGCGCTGTTGCAAATGATTTTGTGCTTTTCACTCACTAACGCCAGGGTTTCATTACAAGATGCCTATGTCTAGGTTCTAAATAAGTTCACCCCTATATAATAAAGAACCCACAGCTTTTTGCCCTATGAACTATTGCACTTCTATGTCTAGAGGAAGCAAAAATTGGTTAAATGTCTTTAAACAACTTTTCGCTCATATCAATCTTTGAGTTCGAATCATGGACCATGTCTGTACTCCATGAATATACCTATTTTAGCCGATCATTTCTAAAACAAGTTTGAAAGAAGTAACACACAAAGATTGAAACGCAAAACGTGAAATATTATATACGCGATACTAAAGGTTCATTACAAAGCTTTAAGCATCCAACTACAAGAGAATCACTCATGATGAGCAACAACAACACAAGAAATACAACATAAAAGTGTTACCTAAAGCCATAAAACCGAAATCACCAAGAGGTAGAAAACACTCCAAATGATGACAAGCTCCGCGTGCGCTATAGCGCTTGACGCTATAGCGTCTCTCGCAAAGATCGCAGAAAATCTACTCTTTATTGTGAAAATGGAGCTTGGACGAAAATGGAGTTTAAGAGTTATTTCTAACTCTCCTCTCTTCTCGAACCAAAGAAACTAAGCTTGAAGATGAAGTTTTAAGACTTCAATATAAAGAAAATATCTCTCAAAAAGGTGAAAAGCCATCCCACCAACTATTACCAACTACCATTACAAAATAGACAAGTGTCCTATAAAGCAAAAGGTGGGTGGTCGATGCAGAACTATCTCTCGATCGCTTCTACAGTTGATTTAACACGCTTTGAAACCGCAGAAACCGCTTTTCCGCTTTCTCTCTCTCATCACCGCAGAATCCAACGCTATAGCGCTCGCCGCTATAGCGCCTAATGTCAGAAATCAACAAACACATTAAAAATAACAAGAAAGCACCAAAAAGTGCCAATTTGTCACATAATCAGCTCCTAACCTCTTTTACACTAAACAACATATATTTATCGAATTAAACAACAATATTACTTAAGAACTTGAATTAAGTTAAGTAATAAGAGCATAAATAACTCATATAAATATGAGTTATCGCCAGATATTATTATCAAATTGAGTCCTCATGACTCGCCCCCATGGCCCGGCCTCATGGCCTCACAATTAATTTTTAAACGTCGCGACTGGTGCATGGAAATCACATACACTTGTGTGCAAGTATACACCGTCCCAAAAACAAGTAGTAAAAGATCGAACCCACAGATATTGAAAAACTCACTTTTAAAATAAATATAAAGTAATAAAGTGTAAAGTCACTAAGTAACAAAATAATTTTGGATTTTGTTTGATGATCACAACTAAGTTAGAAAGCAAAGTAAAAAATATTGATAGTGTAAAAGAGAAAAGCTAGTTGGAATGTCTTCATCAAGTAATTTACTTATAAGTGTATGATGCAGTATGTGATGCAGCTGCACTGAATGTTGTTGCATTAGCTATGTGCCTTTCGGTCACTTTCTTCAGAGTATCATTACAAGCTCTTATGATCCTTGCTTCTTTGCAGTAAAGAAAGGGGTGTTAGTGCCTTTCTCGCCTCCTTGTTAATTATCCAATTTGCTAAATAAATTCACTCTTGTATTTTAAGTACCCACAATTATCCTATGGACTATACTATCCTATGTCTAGGACTTAGCATGGTTTTCACAAAGTTTTCTTTATGTAAAACACTCACCCATATTAGTTCTTGAGTTCTTAATTGTAAGCCATTTCTGGTCATTTACAATTCTTACTTATTCTAAGTGATCAAGTTCAAAATAAGTAATGAAAATATTATCAAGCAAGAACTAAAGTACAAACATACATACATGCAACATACTTACTTAAAAGCTCATTAAATGATTAGAACATTCCAACTAAGAAAGGTTTAGCTAACAAGAGACATTGCAACATATATATAAACTGAATAGACCATGTTTATATATATAGAAATCACAAAAGAGAAACAACAAGAGTAAAGTTACAAATGTTGAAAACCTTTGTAAGAAATCTTCTAGCAATGCACTAGCATTACTCGTTAGCACTATACAAACACTATGAAAATGAGTTAAGGAGGATTTATGAATTCCTTCCTCTTCCTCTAAAAATATAAAAACTAACTATGTATATTGAAATTTTGATCTAACTTATGGATTGTGATATATTTCCAAATGAAGATGTGAGGTCCTTTTATAGCCTTCAAGTGAGGTGCTTCCTTCCTTCATGTTGAAGTCATCTTGAGTGGATCATAGCTGTAGTTGCATTCCGAGGTTTATCCATGTTGAAATCTTTGACTAATCACATAGGGCGGTTCATTGATGTGTGAACATGTGTCCCTATGTTGGTGACTCTTAAAAGCTATGCCTATAGCTATGTGTGAATGGTAGCGCCTACTATACAAGGTTGGATGGCATCGAGCACCAAGCAGAGGTCATCAATTGCAAGGTGGATGCATATGAAACAGATCGCTTATTCACCAAGTAGTGCGCTTTTGATGCAGATCGGTCAGAGAGCATTGATGCAGCTTAGCATTGAGACTCAGACCAACAAAAACATCAAACATACCACAATATATCCAAAATGGCCTAATAATAACTATAACCATTCAAATCACTCAAGTTATCATATATCACATAAAATACTATATAAACTCTTTATTATTACTTGAAAGAGAGCAAATACTAAGTTTAAACATATGAAATACTCTATATAAAATAGAGTTATCACACCCCCAAACTTAAACCATTGTTTGTCCGCAAGTAATGACAAAGACAAACTATAAAAACTAAAATTCTAGAAGATAGATCAGCTTGATATTTGGATTTTTATGAGGAGTTCCCTATGAACTTCATTTCTCAACAATCTTTCTTGTGCCTTTATTTCTTCAAAACTACCAAAGCTATTCAAACTCTTTTGTGTGTGTGTGTGAACCCACTGAGTTGAAATTGGTTCCAAGACTAAGTGAAAAATTTCCTCCTAGCCTTTGAAAGGATTGGTTCATCTTTGGTCACACCAAAATATTTTTCAAAAGAGAGATTAGACTCACAAAATTTTCTCAAGTGTTGGGGAGTTCTAAAATCAAAGGGCTTGGTTGAATCTTTCAAAGCTTTTGAGTCAATGAATTTTTCTATTTTTTTGTGTGGATCTTTTGAGCAGATGCTATACTTCTTTGAAGTGATTTGTGCATTGATTTTTTCTGCATTTTGCTTTTTCTTCAGTGCAGTTTACATTGATGCAGCTGCACTGATAATGCTTTTCTTTTTCTAGCTCATATTACCTTCCTCACTGACCTCCAGATGCAAATGCACTTTGGCACAGTCTTTGACCTCCGTGATGCATATATTTTTTTCTTTGCACTTTGCACAGTTCGATTTTTGAACTATCCTCCGTGATACATTTATTCCTCGCATGGCACGTGTCTTTGACCTCCGGATGCATTCATGTACTTAGGCACAGTATAGTTTCAAAAGATTCGAGTATATGCTTTGTCCACATTTTTGTATTTCTTTTTCTACATTGTTTACTCTTATACTTTTGAAATTCAAATTTGTTTTCATAAAACACCCCCAAACTTAATTCTTTAAGCTCTTCTTTCTTTTTAGTAAAGCTTTGTTTTGACCTAAGCTAACCAAAAATTCCACTTGCATCAGATTGATCTTTTAAATAGCAAGGTTCTTTTCACAAACTCGCTTTTGAAGTGTTGAAGTAAAAATAATTTTGGTTTTTCTAAGAAATAAGGCTTCTTTTTCTCTTTTTCATCATAAAAATTTCATCCATAGGGCTTTCACCATATTTTTGAAAAACTGATCTTTTCTACTAAAATATTTAGATACTACTTTGTTAAGTACATCTAATATTTAAACAAACTAAAAACTACTTAAAACATATATATTTACTATATAAAACATATTAATTAAACACACAACATATTAGATAGAAATAAACATAATTAAACATAACATAACATGCAAAATATAACATAACATGCAAATCCCCCCCCCAAACTTAAGGGTTGCAGTGTGTTCTCACTTCAAATTTGTTCAGAAATACAAATCATTTGTTCAAAATAGGGGAGAGGGATTAGTACAACCAGGGAAATAGTCAGATAGAAACAAAACAAGTTTATAGCAGTTTATGTGAAAACTTGTAAAGTGATACTCATTTCTTTGCTCCACTTCTGATTCTGGTGTTTTGCCTGCTTGGAGGAGTGTGTTTCACCTTCTGCTTCTTCTCCTTGGGCTTACTTGGAGTTTCTTCAGAGGTGCGGATGCACCTCCTACTTCGTGTAGTTGCAGGGAATTTGTTCTCGAATTGATGCAGTGCATCGCCTTGACTACATCGTTTCTTCCTCTTTGGTGTTAATTTTGCTGCGCTTCCCCGCAGTTGCTTGAAGAATTTCTGAGTGTTGTGCAAAGCATCCTCTTCTGCTTAGCCATTTGTTCCGTAACCCGGTTTGATAGTTGCCTCATCATGCATTGTTGTTGCCTGTTGTGATGCAGCAGCAAGTGATGCAGGAGCATCACTCTGCATCTCAACAGTTTGAGCTACAGGCTCCTGTGCAGATGATTTTTCTCCTTGATCTTCTTTGTTGAGTCCTTCTTCTTCTCTTTCCTGAAAAATTTCTTTCTCAAGAGCAGAAATAACATTAGAAGTAATGTTGCTTGGGCTAGAAGGTACTTCTTGTTCTGCTGGCATAACAGGGGTTGGTTCTTCCGTGTGAGTTGTTTTGTGTGGTTCATTTGTTGGAGAGGGGTGGTGGAGGGGTTGTTTGTGGTGGTGATAGGACTGGTGGATCATTGAGGGATGGTAATGGTGATTTTGGAATGGAGGATGATTCTTGGTTAGGTGAGATGATGGGTGTTTTAGTAACTGGTGATGTGATAGGGGTTTGTTGTTGGGTTGATGCTGAGGTTTGTTTTGCATATTTCTGTCTAGCAATTTCTTCTAGAATCACACCTCTAGCATGTTCCTCCTCCTCTACATCAACTTCCTCATCACTCTCTTCTTCAACTTCCTCTATTTCCTCATCCATTTGTTTCTCTAATTCCTCATCCTCGTAATCGAATCATACATTTCTTCACTCACAAAAGTTCTACCACAACCTTCTTCTCAGACTTTGAATTGCTTCCTAGTCACCTTCTTCTTGGTTCTAGGTTCCTCTACCTTCTCTTTACCTTTTCCTTCTTCTTCTACCTCTTTCTCCTCTTCTTCTTCTCCTTCACTTCTCAATACCCAACTTGGGAATTCAGGGGGCATTCACTTGGCCCACAAGATCAAAGATCTTGTCAAAGACCAATTGAAGCTACCATGTTGGTCATTCCGAAATTTCCAGACAGCCCTCCTGCTTCTCGCATGTAATGCTCTTGCATTGCAGTGCAGGGCCTCTCACATTTCTCAACTTCTCCTTCACTTCAAAGACTCAAATTACTGGGGGAAATTTCCTTTGTTCATTAGCAATATATGGACACCTTCTTTCATGCATAATTCAGTTATAAGACAAGGAAAAACAGAAATCCCTTTGATTTTGTTGAGCATGAAAGAATCTCCCTAGCAATCAATCTACCTATGTTCACATTTCCTCGAGAGAATTGTATCTAGCAAGATCAATCTCTCTTTGGTCATAGCATATGTATGTGATGTAGTAGCGAGAACTGAAGTGGCTATGAACAAATGCCAATTACCTAATGCATTTATCAAATAATTGCTTCTAAGCTTAATCTCATTAGGTGTAAATTTTTCCCATACAAATTTCTGGTATAGCAATCCTATTCCTTAATTCTTCCATTTCTTTCTTAAATGACTTGGCCACTTTGTTTTCAAAATCATTTCCATTATAATTCAAAGATATAATGTTCATTCAATTTCTTGGCATGGAAGTGTACAAGTTTACCTCTCACCATGGAAGTGTAGGAATGTTCTCGCTTCTTTCTTGTGGTGTGATTCCAAAGATAGAACTCTCTCACTATGTCTTCAATGTAGCCTCCTCTTGGTAGCACGAAGTGGTCCCAATTGAGATTGGCCACTGTTGACATGAATGATGGGCTAGCCTTCTTCAAATCATACCCTCTCTCGGGCAATAGATGCATGTTCCAGAGATGAACATTGTCATCATTTCTTGCTGTTGATTCCTTGGCTTTGCCTTTCTTGATTGATGATGATGATGCATGCATGACCTTCTTTTCTTTCTGGAGATTTTTGGCCTGCTTGCCTGATGATTTCTGTGCTGATTGCTTTTTCACCATTGTGATTGCTATGAATTTCTAGGTTTTTGATTGTTTGTGTGATTGAGAGAAATTGTAAATGAGAATGTGAAGGGAGGTTTGTGTTTCAGATGAGAGAAATTTGTGAAAATTGCGAAATTTGTGATTATTAGGTAGCCGTTAGCATTGCGTGCTGCGCATGCATCATGCCATGTGTCTTGCTTTGGCTACCAATGCGTCATTAATCTTGCTTAACCTTCCTTTAACCTTCCTGAAGCCTTATGATTCACACTTAACCAAATTTCTTCAAGTTTTTAAATTTCTGATGCAGGGCACATTTTCCTTCAATGCAGGTGCATTTGATGCAGCTGCATTAGTTTCCTGCATTTCTGCAAAACAACTAAAAACATAAATTTGCACAAAAATAATTAAAAACAATGGGTTGCCTCCCATCAAGCGCTTGTTTTAAGAGTCTTGTCAGCCTGACTATCTCTTTTCACTTAGAGATTTTGCAAATAGGTGGTGGTTTTGTCTCTCACCACATGTTCACCATAGTACATCTTAACTCTTTGACCATTCACTTTGAAGACAGTATTTGAGGCTTTATCAAATAAGTCTACTGCTCCATGTGGATAAACCTTTATCAACTTAAATGGTCCTCGACCACCTTGACCTTAGTTTTCCAGAAATAGCTTCAACCTAGAGTTGTATAGCGTAACTAGTCCTCCTTCTTTCAATTCTCTTCTCGTGAATTTTCTTGTCATGCCATTTCTTAGTTTTAGCTTTGTAGATTTCAGCATTCTCATAAGAGGTTTGCCTAATTTCTTCTAGCTCATCAAGCTCTATCATTCTCTTTTACCGCCTTTGTTCAAATTGAAATTGAGCTTCTTGATAGCCCAATAAGATTTGTTTTCTAATTCCACAGTAAATGGCATGCTTTTCCATAGACTAATTTGTAAGGACATTCCTAAGGGTGTTTTGAATGCTGTTCTATATGCCCATAAAGCATCATCCAAATGTAAAGACCAATCTTTCCTATTTGGACTTACCATTTTTCTAGCATTCTCTTAATTTCCCTATTGGATAATTCTCGCTTGTCCACTAGTTTGAGGATGGTATGTCAGTAGCTATCTTATGCTTAACTCCATACTTAGCTAGAAGGTTTTCTATGATCTTATTGCAAAAGTGTGAACCTTCATCATTAATGATAGCTCTAGGAGTTCCAAATCTAGTGAATATATTTCTTTGAAGAAACTTACTCACCGATTTAACATCATTATTAGGTAATGCTACTCGCCTCTACCCATTTGGATACATAATCAACAATACTAAGATATATAAATTGCCAAAAGAGGGTGGAAAAGGTCCCAAAGAAATCCATGCCCCAAACATCAAATAATTCAATTTCTAAAATATTTGTTCTAGGCATTTCATGCTTATCGAAATATTTCTGCTTCTTTGACATTTATCACAATGTTGACCATAAAATAAGCATCTTTAAATAAAGTAGGCCAAAAATAACCGATCAGTAATACCTTAGTCATTGTTCTAGTGCTTCCAAAGTGTCCTCCATAAGGTGCGTAATGGCAATGCAGAAGCACCGCTTGTTGCTCCTCTTCGTGTATGCATTTCCTCATTAATTGATCGTACACATCTTGTAAAGGAATGGATCATCCCAATAGTATTTCTTAACCATGCGGAAGAATTTTCTCCTTTGTTGATATGTCATGTTCATCGGTACTACTTTGCTTGCAAGGAAATTTACAATATCAAGAAACCATGGTGCAGTGCATGTGATGCTCCCGCATTGCTTATAGCAAATGCGCTTCATGTTTTGCATTGACCGTGATTGCCAATAGTTTCTCATCCGAAAGCTCTCCTTGATTTCTTCTCTTTGTGTACCAAGTGATTCTCCTTCAATCCTTGATAAATGGTCCGCTACTTGATTTTCTACTCCTTTCTTGTCTCTAATTTCAAGATCAAATTCTTGTAGGAGTAAAATCCACCTTATCACCCTTGGCTTTGCATCTTTCTTTGAAATTAGATACTTAATGGCAGAGTGATCAAGATAGACAATAATTTTAGTACCAACTAAGTAAGATCTAAATTTTTCAAATGCAAACACCACAACTAATAATTCCTTTTACTGTGGATCGTAGTTCACTTGAGCTTCAATTAATGTCTTGCTAGCATAATAAATGGAATGAAAGACCTTATCATACCTTTGCCCTAGGATCGCTTCCTACCGCAAAGTCACTAGCATCACACATTAATTCAAATGGCCTCGCTCCAACTGGAGTTACTATAATTGGTGCCACACCAATGCCTTTCTAAGCTTGTCAAAAGCTTCTATACAAGATTCATCAAAGTTGAATTCTACATCATGTTGCGTAAGCATACATAATGGTTTTGAGATTTTGAAAAATCTTTGATAAACCTTCTATAAAAACCAAAGATGGCCTAAGAAGCTCCTCGATACCTTTAACAAAGATTTGGTGGTGGTAGATTCTCAATGACATCAACTTTAGCTTTGTCTACCTCTAGACCTTTCTTTGAAATTCTATGTCCTAACACAATGCCTTCTTGTACCATGAAATGGCACTTTTCCCAGTTTAAGACTAAATTTGTTTCTTCACATCTCTTGAGAATTTGTTCCAAGTTTGTTAAACAAACTTGAAATGTCTCTCCAAAGATAGAGAAATCATCCATGAATACTTCCATTGATTGCTCAATGAAATCTGAGAATATAGACATCATGCATCTTTGGAATGTAGCAGGTGCATTATATAAGCCAAATGGCATCCTTCTAAAAGCAAAGGTTCCATAAGGGCATGTAAATGTGGTTTTGTGTTGATCCTTAGGCTCGATGGCTATTTGATTATAGCCTGAATAGCCATCTAGGAAACAATAAAATTCTTTCCCTGCTAATCTATCTAACATTTGGTCTATGAATGGTAAAGGAAAGTGATCCTTTTTGGTAGCTTTGTTGAGTTTTCTCAGAATCCATACTGATTCTCCACCTGTGACAATTCTAGTTGGTATCAACTCATTCTTTTCATTGGCTATTCATCACACACCCCTTTCTTTGGTACACATTGGACAGGGCTTACCCAAGCACTGTTTGATATGGGGTATATGATTCCAGCATCTAGCCACTTAATAATTTCCTTTTTCACAACCTCTTTCATAATAGGATTTAGTCTTCTTTGACTCTCTATGCTGTTTTTGGAATTTTCTTCCAAAATGACTCTATGCATGCATATAGAAGGACTAATTCCTTTGATATCCGCCATTTGCCAACCTATAGCTTTGGTATGCTTCTTGAGAGTACTAATGAGATCACTCTCTTGTTTTGATGTTAAATCAGAAGCAATGATAACAGGTAAAGTCTCATTTGTTCCTAAGAATGCATACTTAAGGTGTTCAGGCAGTATCTTTAATTCTAACTTAGGAGGTTGTTCTATTGAGGTAAGTTCTTCTTGAGAATTGGATCCTCAAGGTTGAGTGGTTCATAAGTCCTAGCCCATACTTCCTTACAAGAGTTTTCTATTGGTAGATTCTCTTTTCTAGTATTTCATCATCTAGTAATGCAGCTGCATCTAATGCATCTGCATTGGCTAAGTGATCATACTGTTTGTAAAATTGTTTTTCTACCAATTGATCTAGAGAGAATAAGGATGAACACTCTTCTGTATCCTCTGAAGGATACTTCATAACATTCATTACATTAAATTTGATCTCTTGATCATTCACTCATATAGTGAGCTCACCTTTCTGCACATCAATTATGGTTTTACCAGTTGCTAGAAATGGTCTACCTAGGATAATAGGCACTTCCTTATCTGCATCAAAGTCAAGGTTAACAAAATCTACAGGAAATACAAACTTATCTACCTTGACTAGGATGTCTTCTATGATACCTTCGTGATAGACTATTGATCTCATCGACTAATTGAAGTGTCACGTTGGTTGGTTGTGCATTTCCAATTTCTAATCAAGTCAAAAATAGATTTAGGCATCAAGTTGATACTTGCACCTAAATCACATAAAGCTTTACCAAGATAGAATTTTCCTATAGAAAATGGAATTGTAAAACTACCTGATCCTTCAATTTCCTAGGAATCTTGTTTTGCATAAGCAAACTACAATCTTCTGTCATGGCAACTGTTTCAAACTCTCCTAATCTTCTTCTCTTAGTAAGCACATCCTTCATGAATTTTGCATAGTTTGGCATTTGTTGGAGGGCTTCTACTAAGGGAACATTGATGTGTAATTGTTTAGTACCTCTAAGAATTTACCAAACTGCTTCTCCTCATGTGCTTTTTTCAGTCTTTGAGGATAAGGAGGAGGAGAGTATTCAGGTACTAACTTAGGTAGTGGACTTTGAACTTCTTGTGATGCAGGAGCACTAGATGCTTCTGCATTGGTTTCTTTTTGATTTTTGGCTTTTTCTCCCTTATCTACACTTTCCTTTTCAGTTAACTCTACCAAATCCTTACCACTTCTTAATGAAATAGCCTTAACCTGCTCCTTTCCTTTGGTTTGGGAAGGAGTAGCTTCTGTATTTGAAAGTAAGGCACCTTGTGGCCTTTGATACAGAGTTGTGGCTAATTGACCAACTTGATTCTCTAAGTTCTTAATGGAAGCATCTTGGGTTTGTCTAGCGCTTCTAGATTCACCTATGAATGCTTTGAGCATGGTTTCTAGAGAATTGTCGGTGGTAGGTTGAGAGTTTCTTTGGTTATTTTGAGTGGGAATCCCGTGGGTTGGTTGGTGTAGTTGGAGCAGCTTCTAGGTGCAGTGCACTATTGTTGCTCCATCTAAAATTTGGGTGATCTTTCCAACCGTGATTATAAGTGTTGGAATAAGGGTTGTTATTCCTATTATAACCTACATAATTTACAGAGAGATAGGGTTGCTAGATCACTCCTCATACAAGTGACCTCCTCCACAAGACACACAACTAGGTGTGCACGGAGGTACTTGTTCTCTCACAGAATAATATTGTCTCGGTGATGCAAATTTGCATTAGATGCAAAGAGCATTGCTGTAAGTGAAGTTTTTCATCAAGTTAGCTAGAGTGGCTACTTGAGCGGATAGAGGCGGATATATCATTAACTTCATGTACCCCGATGGTTTCTTTTGGGCACTTACCCTCTCAAGAGGCCAACTAGAGCTATTAGTCGCTATTCTATCAATTAATTCACATGCTTCATTGTATGACAGATTTAATAACACTCCACCGGATGATGCATCAAGCATTATTCTGCGGTTTGAGGTTCTAAACCATTATAAAATGTTTCCATTTGAATAATAATGAGTAAACCATGATGAGGACATTTTCTCAAAAGTTCCTTCCATCTTTCCCATGCTTCAAATAAAGACTCAAACTCTTTTTGTCTAAAAGATGTAATATCATTTCTTAACTTTGGCATTTTTGATAGGTGGGAAATATTTTCCTAAAAATTTTTCACCATTTCATTCTATGAATGAATAGAGTTAGGCTCTAAAGAATTTAGCCAAGCCTTGGCTCTATCTCTCAAAGAATATGGAAATAACCTTAATCTAAATGCATTTTCACTAACACCGTGTAAAATAAAATTACTACATACTTCTAGAAATTGCCTTAAATGCAAATGAGGATCTTCATGAGGAGATCCTCCAAATTGACCAATAGTTTGAAGCATTTGAAACATCATAGGCTTAAATTCAAAATGCATGGCATCAACATGAGGTCTATTTATACTAGTTTGCATGTTTTGATGATCAAATCGAGCATAATCCTCATAGGTCTATCTCTATCATTAATCATACCTATGTGATCCATGTGGATGAGATTTTCTCTATGAACTTCTTCTTCAAAGAGTATGTCAGTGAACCGGGGCCTCCTCTCACCGAGTGTGGCCTTGAGCTTTGTTCTTCACCAATGACATGTTGCAAGTTTGTTGATTCTGCTTTCTCGAGTCTTAGCAATCTCCCGAATTTTCTTTCTATTTCGGATCTAAACTATATTCTAGTGTTTTGTTTCAGTTCTCAGACATATACTAAGTACCATGTACTTTTGTTGACGTAAACTTTAAAAACCAGAATTTATATACAACACTAAATTACTATATATCGAATTTTAAAAAGAATTTACTTCAATCCCCAACGAACGACGCCAAAAACTTGGTGCATGGAAATCACATACACTTGTGTGCAAGTATACACTTTCCAAAAAACAAGTAGTAAAAAGATCGAACCCACAGAGATTGAAAAACTCACTTTTAAAATAAATATAAAGTAATAAAGTGTAAAGTCACTAAGTAACAAAATAATTTTGGATTTTGTTTGATGATCACAACTAAGTTAGAAAGCAAAGTAAAAAATGTTGATAGTGTAAAAGAGAAAAGCTAGTTGGAATGTCTTCATCAAGTAATTTACTTATAAGTGTTTGATGCAAGATGTGATGCAACAGACCAATCTTCATTGCATTAGCTATGTGCCTTTCGGTCACTTTCTTCAGAGTATCATTACAAGCTCTTATGATCCTTGCTTCTTTGCAGTAAAGAAAGGGGTGTTAGTTGATGAATCCCCATCACATGATGTTTTTCAGTGTTAAAAAGGGATTTTACTGTGAAGTTTTGATGAATTAATGTGAAGTGTTAGGAGATGATGTTTTTCAGTGTTAAAAAGGGATTTTACTGTGAAGTTTTGATGAATTAATGTGAAGTGTTAGGAGAATTTGGCAAATTGTGCTATTAGAAGCTTATGTATTATGCAGTGGTTATGCTTGGGATTCTTGTGTGTTTTTGTGCCCAGGAATTACAAGGTCTTGAAGAACAAGTGGTACAAGTAAGGAAAATAAGGAAGCTGGCGCGGGACGTGGCGCGGACGCGCTGGACTCAGCGCCACAAGTCAGTGAAATAAGGAAGCCGGGCGCGCGGAATCGGCGCGACGCTACCGGACTCAGCGCCACAAGTCGAGAATCTGAAGTCGGCGCGGAAGTCGGGCGCGAGCCGAGCGCGCCGCCATGGCCGGGCGAAAAAATAAGTAAAAACGCGAATTCACTCGTTTTTGGGGGATCTTTCACCACTTTTGGACGTTTTTGGAACCCTAGCACGCCAAGAGAGCTCATTCCACCGGACGGCAGCGAGGAATCAAGACTTGGGAACAAGGATTGAGGATTCTCATGCATTCATCTTCATCATTAACTTGTAATCCTTCCTTTTTCTCTCTTTTTAGCATGTGTAACTAAACCCCAATGTTAGGGGTGGATAAATTTTGATGTAGTGCTATTGTTGCTGATTTAAGTCGATGCTATTCATGTACTTTCCTCATTTGTGAATTGATTTTCTGGGCTTAAACATTTCTATGGTTGGAAAATTGTAGAATTCATCTTTATTCAATGATCAAATGGGAATTTTATCGTTTGAATGTTTGAATGTCAATTCCTTCAATTGGTAGCTTAGGAATAATCTATGAATTGATGTATGTTGCGAATCCTTGTGGTTATTGCTTGTTGTTAGTAGACGTGCTTAAGGAATTAGGGCTTTTATTAATTAACAAAGGATTATTCACCTAAGGGATTAGGGCTTGGTTAGGATTGTGGATTCAATAGCAAATGAGAGAGAGAGATTATCTTTTGGAAATAAATCGGTGACAATAGCATGAAATTGAAAGGCATTCATCCCTAGCATCTTCTCATTATATTCCTCTCAAGCGTGTTCGGTTTCGTAATAGTTAATTGTCTTACCTTCGAGCTTCATAGCTCAACCATATCTATCAAACTCTATTTAAATTTGGTTCACATTTAGTCGTTGTTAGCGTAAGTAGTAATTGAATTCGATCCTCGAGGGCGATATCCTGTTCTTCTACCGATTTTATTACTTGAACGATTTGGTACACTTGCCAATATCTTAACAAGTTTTTGGCGCCAGTTCTTGGGATTGGAATTAATTTACTAATTATTTCAAGGCAATCGCTAATTTGAACCCGTATATACTTTAATTTGTTTTTAGTTTTGTTGCTTCTTTTACTTTATGCATATATTTTTTATCCTTTTACCACTTTTACTCCCTTGATTCTATGAAAGCCGGTGAATACTTTGTAAGTCATGGAGTCCACACTACTTCCACTTCGTTGTTGTTGTTGTGGAGGACCACATTTAAATGGCGATTGTGAGACATACTCCTATTGTGATCTTTGTGGGAAAGATCTTGTGTATTGCTCTTGTGAACCGTAATGGGTACTCCTTGACGAGCCTTTACCTTGGTTGGCCCAACCTAAAATTCTTGAGGAGCCAGAGTGGATAGTTATTGACAAATCATATCCTCAGTTAGCGGATGACCAAGTTAGCGGATGAACAACCACTTATTCAAGATTCGAACAAGAAGAAAAGGGCTCAATAATAGAAGAATCATGTGAGAAAAGGAAATATGAGGAAGAAAAAATAATTGAACAGGAGGATCCTCTTGTTTGGAAGGAAGCTAAAAACTCTCAATCTTGGGAAGGTATGGAAATCCAACCTTAAATCACCCAACAAATCATTCTCCCTTCTCATCTTTTGAGAAGCAAGGAAGATGGGAGTGAAGAGCTTGATCGATATTTAGACTCCTTCTATGCCTTGTTTATCATCCTTCACCTTGAGAGGATATGGAAGCATATGAAATTGTACCTCAAGTTCATGAATTTCCTACCTCATAAACGGAAGAAGAAGGATGATGTGTTCTTCGTGTCATATATTCCACCTTGACAGAGGAATTGCAGCGTCAAGCTAGTGACGTTAAAGAAGCGCTTATTGGGAGGCAACCCAATTTTCTCTCCCTGTCTTTTAATTTTACCTTATTTGATTTTATTTTATTTTCTCGCATTATTTTTATCCGATTAGTACTTTAGGGTGCATCTAGGACACATTTACACACTTGTAGGGAAGAATGGATGTCTTTGGCGACTAACCAGAACGCATGACAACAAACCAAGAGCGGTTGGCGGACTCGAGATAGAATGGCAATGCGAGCACAAGTTTGGGATGAGAGCCCTATACAGAGCAATGTGCACGATGCAGAGTGGAGGACAGTTGGATCCGGATGCTGACATCTTTCAGTCACCTCCGTCGGACTCTGGACGCGGTTGAGTAGTCTACTCACCGCTATGGTTATTTTCTCTCCTTCCCTTATCTTGCATGATGTGATTGTGTACTTTGATGTTTTCTCTTAGGTTAGTTGTCGTTTTTAATTTTATTTTTGTTTTTTCCTTAGTCTTTGTACATAGGTCTTCCCCTAAATCAATCAGTGAGGACACTGCTGTAAGTGGGGGGAGGACCTATCGTCAGTTTCATGAATAAAATGCAATCATATGGTGAATTTCCTGTTTAAAATTTTTGAAATTAGTTGAGCAAACTTAGTGATGATGTGGTGAGAATTGAGCGAATAGTATCCCCTGTGGTGAAGGAACTTATGCAATCTTGCTTCCACACTCAAAACATTAACTCGTGTGGAACTTAGTGATCCTAGAAATGATTTTAGCTAAGCTAGTTGTTTGGTGGACCATGGGAGTGCCAAATTTTTACTAAAAATTAAGGGTAGCCAGAAGCTAAGTTGGGGTGCATCGGTTGTACTAAGGCTGGGTATGCAGATTGTAGGATGGTCAGTGCACGTGTGGGTGTCAGTGTGCGTGAGTGCAGCACTGCAGCGTCTACCCGTAACGCTGCAGTGTATGCCGTGGTGTCAGTGTGTGTGAGTGCAACACCGCATCGCCTACCCGTGCTATTTGTAGTGTATGCGCCGTGGTGTGTGTGCGCGCGAGTGCAACAACTGCAGCGTCTACACCCGTAATCGTAGTGTATGTCGTGTGTGTTTAAGTGTGTTTGTGAATAAGTGGAAAAATCCACATACCGTGTAATTGTTGCAATTTCCGAAATAATCTTCTTGAGTAAATCTAAATTTTTGATGTAATGAGGGGGTTGCAGCCAAAAACTCTACGTTGTGTGGTTTGTGTTGTGTGTGTATTGAAGTAGTTGTGCACTGGTCCAATCTGTAATGCCGAATTAAGACCCTTTGTCGTTGCTTTGAAGCCCCTCAATCTTATGTGGAAACGTTAGTCTACCCTTTGTTTTGAAACATCTTTGGCGGTCTCGGAAGAAAGCCCTCTAGTCTTTGTTAGATGCATTTTGAAACTAGCTTTGTTCCAATTCAGTTAAATGTCACACACGCACTATTGAGCAAGTATGTGCTAGTGAAAGTACCATATGTGGGATTGCATTTGAGTCGCCAGTATGAAAGTTGACGCTCAACTTGTTTCTGTGAAATTGGTGTTAATTAGTGGATTCATACTTGATTGCATGTTATCCGGTATTGGATTGTCGAGTCTGGTCTTGCATTGTCTTTGCTTGAGGACAAGCAAATGTTCAAGTTGGGGGTTGTGATGAATCCCCATCACATGATGTTTTTCGGTGTTAAAAAGGATTTTCTTGTGAAGTTTTGATGAATTAATGTGAAGTGTTAGGAGAATTTGGCAAATTGTGCTATTAGAAGCTTATGTATTATGCAGTGGTTATGCTTGGGATTCTTGTGTGTTTTTGTGCCCAGGAATTACAAGGTCTTGAAGAACAAGTGGTACAAGTAAGGAAAATAAGGAAGCTGGCGCGGGACGTGGCGCGGACGCGCTGGACTCAGCGCCACAAGTCAGTGAAATAAGGAAGCCGGCGCGAACCGGGCGCGACGCTGCTGGACTCAGCGCCACAAGTCGAGAATCTGGAAGTCGGCGCGCGAAGTCGGCGCGGGGAGTGATGCGCGCCGCGCGGCTGGGCGAGAAAAATAAGTAAAAACGCGAATTCACTCGTTTTTGGGGGATCTTTCACCACTTTTGGACGTTTTTGGAACCCTAGCACGCGAAGAGAGCTCATTCCACCGGACGGCAAGCGAGGAATCAAGACTTGGGAACAAGGATTGAGGATTCTCATGCATTCATCTTCATCATTAACTTGTAATCCTTCCTTTTTCTCTCTTTTTAGCATGTGTAACTAAACCCCAATGTTAGGGGTGGATAAATTTTGATGTAGTGCTATTGTTGCTGATTTAAGTCGATGCTATTCATGTACTTTCCTCATTTGTGAATTGATTTTCTGGGCTTAAACATTTCTATGGTTGGAAAATTGTAGAATTCATCTTTATTCAATGATCAAATGGGAATTTTATCGTTTGAATGTTTGAATGTCAATTCCTTCAATTGGTAGCTTAGGAATAATCTATGAATTGATGTATGTTGCGAATCCTTGTGGTTATTGCTTGTTGTTAGTAGACGTGCTTAAGGAATTAGGGCTTTTATTAATTAACAAAGGATTATTCACCTAAGGGATTAGGGCTTGGTTAGGATTGTGGATTCAATAGCAAATGAGAGAGATTATCTTTTGGAAATAAATCGGTGACAATAGCATGAAATTGAAAGGCATTCATCCCTAGCATCTTCTCATTATATTCCTCTCAAGCGTGTTCGGTTTCGTAATAGTTAATTGTCTTACCTTCGAGCTTCATAGCTCAACCATATCTATCAAACTCTATTTAAATTTGGTTCACATTTAGTCGTTGTTAGCGTAAGTAGTAATTGAATTCGATCCTCGAGGGCGATATCCTGGTTCTTACCGATTTTATTACTTGAACGATTTGGTACACTTGCCAATATCTTAACAAGTTTTTGGCGCCGCTGTTAGGGATTGGAATTAATTTACTAATTATTTCAAGGCAATCGCTAATTTGAACCCGCATATACTTTAATTTGTTTTTAGTTTTGTTGCTTCTTTTTACTTTATGCATATATTTTTTATCCTTTTACCACTTTTACTCCTTTGATTCTATGAAAGCCGTGTGAATACTTTGTAAGTCATGGAGTCCACACTACTTCCACTTCGTTGTTGTTGTTGTGGAGGACCACATTTAAATGGCGATTGTGAGACATACTCCTATTGTGATCTTTGTGGGAAAGATCTTGTGTATTGCTCTTGTGAACTGTAATGGGTACTCCTTGACGAGCCTTTACCTTGGTTGGCCCAACCTAAAATTCTTGAGGAGCCAGTGGATAGTTATTGACAAATCATATCCCCGTTAGCGATGACCGGTTAGCAGATGAACAACCACTTATTCAAGATTCGTAACAAGAAGAAAAGGGCTCAATAATAGAAGAATCATGTGAGAAAAGGAAATATGAGGAAGAAAAAATAATTGAGCAGGAGGATCCTCTTGTTTGGAAGGAAGCTAAAAACTCTCAATCTTGGGAAGGTATGGAAATCCAACCTGAAATCACCCAACAAATCATTCTCCCTTCTCATCTTTTTGAGAAGCAAGGAAGATGGGAGTGAAGAGCTTGATCGATATTTAGACTCCTTCTATGCCTTGTTTATCATCCTTCACCTTGAGAGGATATGGAAGCATATGAAATTGTACCTCAAGTTCATGAATTTCCTACCTCATAAACTAAGAAGAAGGATGATGTGTTCTTCGTGTCATATATTCCACCTTGACAGAGGGGAATTGCGCGTCAAGCTAGTGACGTTAAAGAAGCGCTTATTGGGAGGCAACCCAATTTTCTATCCTCTGTCTTTTAATTTTACCTTATTTGATTTTATTTTATTTTCTCGCATTATTTTTATCCGATTAGTACTTTAGGGTGCATCTAGGACACATTTACACACTTGTAGGGAAGAATGGATGTCTTTGGCAACTAACCAGAACGCATGACAACAAAACCAAGAGCGATTTGGCGGACTCGAATAGAATGGCAATGAGCACAAGTTTGGGATGAGAGCCTATACTGAGCAATGTGCACGATGCAGAGTGGAGGACAGTTGGATCCGGATGTCGACATCTTTCATCACCTCCGTCGGACTCTGGGCGCGCGGTTGAGTAGTCTACTCACCGCTATGGTTATTTTCTCTCCTTCCCTTATCTTGCATGATGTGATTGTGTACTTTGATGTTTTCTCTTAGGTTAGTTGTCGCTTTTAATTTTATTTTTGTTTTTCCTTAGTCTTTGTACATAGGTCTTCCCTAAATCAATCGGTGAGGACAACTGCTTTGTAAGTGGGGAGGACCTATCGTCAGTTTCATGAATAAAATGCAATCATATGGTGAATTTCCTGTTTAAAATTTTTGAAATTAGTTGAGCAAACTTAGTGATGATGTGGTGAGAATTGAGCGAATAGTATCCCCTGTGGTGAAGGAACTTATGCAATCTTGCTTCCACACTCAAAACATTAACTCGAGTGGAACTTAGTGATCCTAGAAATGATTTTAGCTAAGCTAGCATTTTGGTGGACCATGGGAGTGCCAAATTTTTACTAAAAATTAAGGGTAGCTGTAGAAGCTAAGTTGGGGTGCATCGGTTGTACTAAGGGGGGGTATGCAGATTGTAGGATGGTCCATGCACGTGTGGGTGTCAGTGTGCGTGAGTGCAGCACTGCAGCGTCTACCCGTAACGCTGCAGTGTATGCCGTGGTGTCAGTGTGTGTGAGTGCAACACTGCATCGTCTACCCGTAACGCTGTAGTGTATGCCGTGGTGTGTGTGCGCGTGAGTGCAACAACTGCGCAGCGTCTACCCGTATGCCAGAGTGTATGTCGTGTGTGTTTAAGTGTGTTTGTGAATAAGTGGAAAAATCCACATAGGCGTAATTGTTGCAATTTCCCGGTAAATCTTCTTGAGTAAATCTAAATTTTGATGTAATGAGGGGTTGCGCCCAAAAACTCTACGTTGTGTGGTTTGTGTTGTGTGTGTATTGAAGTAGTTGTGCAATCGTCCAATCTGTAATGCCGAATTAAGACCCTTTGTCGTTGCTTTGAAGCCCTCAATCTTATGTGGAAACGTTAGTCTACCCTTTGTTTTGAAACATCTTTGGCGGTCTCGGAAGAAAGCCTCTAGTCTTTGTTAGATGCATTTTGAAACTAGCTTTGTTCCAATTCGGTTAAAATGTCACACACGCACTATTGAGCAAGTATGTGCTAGTGAAAGTACCATATGTGGGATTGCATTTGAGTCGCCAAGATGAAAGTTGACGCCAACTTGTTTCGTGAAATTGGTGTTAATTAGTGGATTCATACTTGATTGCATGTTATCCCAGATTGGATTGTCGAAGTCCAGTCTTGCATTGTCTTTGCTTGAGGACAAGCAAATGTTCAAGTTGGGGTTGTGATGAATCCCCATCACATGATGTTTTCGGTGTTAAAAGGGATTTTCTTGTGAAGTTTTGATGAATTAATGTGAAGTGTTAGGAGAATTTGGCAAATTGTGCTATTAGAAGCTTATGTATTATGCAGTGGTTATGCTTGGGATTCTTGTGTGTTTTTGTGCCCAGGAATTACAAGGTCTTGAAGAACAAGTGGTACAAGTAAGGAAAATAAGGAAGCTGGCGCGGGACGTGGCGCGGACGCGCTGGACTCAGCGCCACAAGTCAGTGAAATAAGGAAGCTGGCGCGGGAACTGGCGCGGACGCGCTGGACTCAGCGCCACAAGTCAGGGAATCTGGAAGCTGGCGCGGAAGCTGGCGCGGGAGCTGGCGCGGCCGCGCGGCTGGGCGAGAAAAATAAGTAAAAACGCGAATTCACTCGTTTTTGGGGGATCTTTCACCACTTTTGGACGTTTTTGGAACCCTAGCACGCGAAGAGAGCTCATTCCACCGGACGGCAAGCGAGGAATCAAGACTTGGGAACAAGGATTGAGGATTCTCATGCATTCATCTTCATCATTAACTTGTAATCCTTCCTTTTTCTCTCTTTTTAGCATGTGTAACTAAACCCCAATGTTAGGGGTGGATAAATTTTGATGTAGTGCTATTGTTGCTGATTTAAGTCGATGCTATTCATGTACTTTCCTCATTTGTGAATTGATTTTCTGGGCTTAAACATTTCTATGGTTGGAAAATTGTAGAATTCATCTTTATTCAATGATCAAATGGGAATTTTATCGTTTGAATGTTTGAATGTCAATTCCTTCAATTGGTAGCTTAGGAATAATCTATGAATTGATGTATGTTGCGAATCCTTGTGGTTATTGCTTGTTGTTAGTAGACGTGCTTAAGGAATTAGGGCTTTTATTAATTAACAAAGGATTATTCACCTAAGGGATTAGGGCTTGGTTAGGATTGTGGATTCAATAGCAAATGAGAGAGAGATTATCTTTTGGAAATAAATCGGTGACAATAGCATGAAATTGAAAGGCATTCATCCCTAGCATCTTCTCATTATATTCCTCTCAAGCGTGTTCAGTTTCTCGTAATAGTTAATTGTCTTACCTTCGAGCTTCATAGCTCAACCATATCTATCAAACTCTATTTAAATTTGGTTCACATTTAGTCGTTGTTAGCGTAAGTAGTAATTGAATTCGATCCCTGAGGACGATATCCGGTTCTTACCGATTTTATTACTTGAACGATTTGGTACACTTGCCAATATCTTAACATTAGTGCCTTTCTCGCCTCCTTGTCAATTATCCAATTTGCTAAATAAATTCACTCTTGTATTTTAAGTACCCACAATTATCCTATGGACTATACTATCCTATGTCTAGGACTTAGCATGGTTTTCACAAAGTTTTCTTTATGTAAAACACTCACCCATATTAGTTCTTGAGTTCTTAATTGTAAGCCATTTCTGGTCATTTACAATTCTTACTTATTCTAAGTGATCAAGTTCAAAATAATGAAAATATTATCAAGCAAGAACTAAAGTACAAACATACATACATGCAACATACTTACTTAAAAGCTCATTAAATGATTAGAACATTCCAACTAAGAAAGGTTTAGCTAACAAGAGACATTGCAAGATATATATAAATTGAATAGACCATGTTTATATATATAGAAATCACAAAAGAGAAACAACAAGAGTAAAGTTACAAATGTTGAAAACCTTTGTAAGAAATCTTCTAGCAATGCACTAGCATTACTCCTTAGCACTATACAAACACTATGAAAATGAGTTAAGGAGGATTTATGAATTCCTTCCTCTTCCTCTAAAAATATAAAAACTAACTATGTATATTGAAATTTTGATCTAACTTATGGATTGTTATATATTTCCAAATGAAGATCTGAGGTCCTTTTATAGCCTTCAAGTGAGGTGCTTCCTTCCTTCATGTTGAAGTCATCTTGAGTGGATCATAGTCAGTAGTTGCTTTCCGGAGGTTTATCCATGTTGAAATCTTTGACTAATCACATAGGGCGGTTCATTGATGTGTGAACATGTGTCCCTATGTTGGTGACTCTTCAAAGCTATGCTTATAGCTATGTGTGAATGGTAGGCGCCTACTACACAAGGTTGGATGGCATCAGAGCACCAAGCAGGAGGTCATCAATTGCAAGGTGGATGCATATGAAACAGACTGCTTATTCACCAAGTAGTGCGCTTTTGATGCGAGGATCGGTCAGCGGAGCATTGATGCGCTTAGCATTGAGACTGCACTGAACAAAAACATCAAACATACCACAATATATCCAAAATGGCCTAATAATAACTATAACCATTCAAATCACTCAAGTTATCATATATCACATAAAATACTATATAAACTCTTTATTATTACTTGAAAGAGAGCAAATACTAAGTTTAAACATATGAAATACTCTATATAAAATAGAGTTATCACGACCGCAGCCGAATGTATGCATGAGACTCCATGAACACATCACAGCATACTTACAGTATTTCATTTCATATATTATTTCTCACCTCATATTTAATCTCATTTATAGCCCCCATGGCTCTAGCCCCCACGGCTCATGCCCCCATGGCATCCTCAATCATCTCAAGTTACTAACTCAACATAATTAAGTCCCAAGGACTAATCACAATTAGAGGACTAAACCTCACTCAGGGACCTAAACCACCCTTTAGGACCAAAACAGTCACCTAGGGACCAAATCATCACCTAGGGACCAAAACAAAGACACACTTAGGCACAAGGCGGACTAGGCGCCATTTCCCCACATTCTGCAGCGCCACCTTGTGCAACACAAAGACTAGCGCGCGGCTTCGGCAATTTGGCGCCCCGCTGGCAACACCACGACCACTTTGGCGGCGCCACTTTTCTAGCAATCTGGCGCCCCCCTGGGCAGCACTGTTTGGCGCCCCGCACTAGACACAGCACACACAACAGATGAAAAAAGGAAACTACTCGAGCCAAAATGTTTAAAATTGTTTTTGGGCAGGCAACTGCAAAAGATGGCACGGTGAAATATGCCCGAACTCTAAGTTCCACTCAAAACACCCCTAAAGCGCACACATATAGCGCCACAAAGAATGCCCACGAACATCTCTCAAATGACACATGAAAAACTAAAACTACTCGAGCCAAAACGTTTAAAATTGTTTTTGGGCGAGCAATCGCAAAAGATGGCACGGTGAAATATGCCCGAACTCTAAATTTCACTTAAAACACCCCGTATGTGTGCATCGTGAACGATTGCACGGGCGCCACTTTCCCAAAGAACTTGGCGCCTGGCGAACACACTGCACGCGAAACACAACCCAAAGACATAAACAATTGCTCGGGCGCCATTTCCCAAAGAATGTGGCGCCACGGCGTGATATTCTGCACAAATACACAACACACCTTATGAGCGATGCATGCGGCGCGCCATATTCCCGGCAAATTGGCGCGAGACAAAGAACACATCACCATAGCCTCATCACTCTCACACAGGCGCATAATTGCTAGCAATTTGGCGCCCCAAACCCAAAAATCCCAAATTCTCCAAATTCTCCCAAATCAAATCACTCCATAATCACTCTAATACTCCTAATTTCATATTCTAACAATCAAATTCACGCTCAATCATTAAACACATCACAAGTCACGAAAATTACATATTATAAACCCTAACTTGAGCCCTAAATCGATTTTAGCATGCAAATCATCAAATTCATCAACACAATTCAACCAATCAATCAATTGACACCAAATAGAGACTCTATGACTCCTATACAACCTATTATACCCTCTATTAGAGAGTGAGACTCCCCTTACCTTATTTTAACCGTAGAAGGATGTATAACATTAACTCACGCAAATTAATAAAGTATCAAGCAATAATCACATATAAACATCAACCTCTCATAATTACATCACCATAGTCTTGACTAAAAAGAGGTTTAGCTCATAATGAGCGTACACATGGTAAAACAAAACCTAGTTGCCATAAATGAAACCATTAAAACAGGTACAACACTAAAACAGAGTAAAACAGGTAAATGTAGAAAATACAACTGAAATGAAGCTCCAATGAAGCTTCAAATGTTGTAGTTCTGATAAACTCTAATTTAGTGCATTTTTAGACATATATTTAGATCACTTTTAAAGCAATTATATAGTAATTGTGTTAATCACTGACTTAATTTTCTCTATATTTTGTAGGAAGAAGAAAAATACACAAAAGAATAAAAACTCTATTTGGAGCCACTTAAAATTATATATATGGGGGCTGAACTACAAATGTAGGTTGGAATATAAATAAAGGTTAAGGAGTCGTGGATTTCAAATTAAAACAAAAGAAAAAGAAGCATGTGGCCCAAGTATGGAAAAATGAAGCCCAAGTCCAATTGGAAACAAGGCATGCACAATTCGGAGCTGGCGTGGAAAAAAGAACGTGGTGATCACGTTACCCTAGCATCAAAGATAAAAAGGAGCGCAGCAGGATTAAAACGGGAGCCGCCGTATTTTCACGCATCAAAGAGAGAAGGCCCGTACACCACATGTAGAACAAACACAACAACACTGACGCAGGCGGAGAGGGAAAAAGGAAGACTTGGTGTCGTTTTTGACATCGTGAGAGAGAACTTTGAAATGAAAGAGGAGAGATTGAAGGCATAGATAAATATTTTCTCTAATTTCCAGGTTATTCTTTATCTTTTGTATCTCATGAATCTTATTTCTAGTTTATTGCTTTCTTTATATCTTATGGATCACTAAGTCATCTTACAGGTGTCTTGGGTGGATCTTCTGATTTAGAAACCTTTCATGTTTCTAATTTTTGATTTGAATTCCTATTTTTATTTAAATTAATATTGTCCTATTGTTTTTATCACATTCTTAGGATTAGCTACCCTTTGCGTGTTCATAATCAATTAGTTGATCAATGATCAGATCATGATTAGTTGGTGGATCTATAGAATAATTGGGGCTATAATTAGGGCATGACCAAACCATAATTTAGTCTTTCAATCATTCAACATTTTTGTGCTTTATGCTTTTCTTGAATTTAAATTCTTGCGAGGACCAAACAAGGGTTAATTTAGGAAAAAGAATATTAATCGCGAATGACCAAACAGTTAATAGTTTTAGTAAAGGGATTGGTAATTAAATAGAATAAGGGAATTCGGGTAGAATTAGACATAAGGGAATCGAAGCTTGCAGTGAAAGCGTGACCTGGGTCTCTCGCATTGATTATATCATGCATTTTTAATTCTTGTCATGTCATTTACTTCTTCTTATTTTTGTTTCTACATCACTCAAACTATTTGTTCGTCTAAACATTAAATAATCTCGATTAGTTTAGTACTTGTTAATTAATCCCTGTGGATACGATATTCTTTTATACTACTTACTGCGAAAGAGTACACTTGCTCTAAGTGTGTCTTTGTATAACAAGTTTTTAGCGCCATGTTGCGGGATTAATTTAACAATATTAAACGAAAAGATTTTATTGCTTTAGACATTTTTTTTTGGTTTCATTTTAATTTTGTTTTTTTATCTTATTAAAAAAAATATACTAAAAAAAATTGTTAATTCTTTCCAAAGAGATTATTGCAGTTCACCTATTTTGCAGATAAAAGTCTAAATCATGGTTAAGACCCTTGGAGATTATATTAGAGAGGCAAAGGCACAAAGAAATTTAGATAACTCATATTGGTATGTGCCTCAGTGCCCAATCCCAATTTCTCCTCCTCCTTATGACCCTTATTTGGATTATTGTGATGACTATGAGCCACCTCCTTATTCCTCTCACTAGGATAATTATGAGCCACTACAAGTGCAGAGGCAAGAAGAGGAAAAGTCAGATGCCAATGAGGTCTTGCCCAAACCAGTGGAGCAAATAATTGAAAGACTTGACAAATTTGAGAATAATATAGAGAATCGATTGTCAAAAATTAGTGATATGATAGCACTGGCAACACAGTTGGCTCAAGAAACTCAGTTTTCACAAACTAAGTGCACCCCGACCGTGGAAATTGAGCAATACAGTGCCTTTGAGAGAAGAATTGATAATAGAATTGATACCTTGGGTGATATAATTGATACTTGGGGGGATAGGCTTGATACCATGACAAACCAAATCTCAAGTAGCATTGCTCTGTTATCTCAAGAGGTCCAAGAAACTCCATATTCACAAACTGAGCAATACAAAGATAATATTCTTAGGAGTGGTGAAGAGTTCTCCGTGGAAGATAATATAGAGGAAGAAGCTCTCAAGGAAGATGAAGAGACTCCTACTGAAGGGAGTCAAATCAAAATAAAAGCTTCTACTGAAGGGAGTTATATTGAAATAAAAGATGATACTGATGAGAGCGGTTGTGAGGAGAATGAGAAAGATCCATTGGTTCATGAGTTGGAGGAAGAGGAGAAAGCCCCAATTTTTGGGCAAGTTGTTTTAACCATTGGTGATGCTGTAATTGAGTTAATAAGGGGGAGGTAACTTTAAGGAGAGGTAAAGAAGATGATGTTATTAAAGCTTGAAATTCTAACGAAAATTTATCTTCTTTAACTTCTCCTTATTTTGATGATGTGGTTGAAACTAACAGTTTTTGTGATCTAAAGATGCAGGACCTTTTGAAAAAAATATGTTAACTTGCAGGTCCTAGCATAGTGGTGGATGGAGATAAAACAAAAATTCTACAATCCTTTGAATTTCAACCACCACATGGAAAAAGAAAAAACAATGTCAATCACATGGTTAGAAAACTAAGAAGGTGCACTGCGTTAGATGTAAAATTTGCTCTTGGAGAGCCAACTGATTGAGCACCAACTATCGTCAGGCTCATGACTTTAAACAAGTGCTTCGCGGGAGGCAACCTGTGTTTTATTTTCAGTTATTTTTATTTTGCTTTTATTTTTGTTTTGTTTTTAGGAATAAGCTAAGATTGCAAGCTCTCTCAGGGAAGTCACTCTTACTCTCTCTCTCTCTCTCTCTCACTCTCTTTCATTTATTTCCTTTTGTATCTATTTGATCATTTTGCATTGAGGACCATGCTTCATGCTAGTGTGGGGGAGGATATTATATGTTGTTACTTGATCTCTATTAATGCATATACCCACTACATATGTTGATAGCATTTTTTCTAGCTTGTTTTGCATGAATTATGCTTAAATTGAAAAAAAAATAGAGATTATGTCTTTAAGGGATCTCATAATTAATTTACTTGACAGACTTGTGCTTAATTGTAACTGTGAGGATGTCCTTAGGAAGCTGATAATTAGCATTTGTGTCTGTTGAGTACTTTTTGTGAACTAGCTTCTAAATGTGAGATCTGAGCCTTCATAAGGGGATTGATACTAAATCATAAATTTTTACCCATTTTCTTTCTATGAGTGTGTTTCCCAATTTGCTATATTCTAGAATTTGTCTTTTGACCATTTCAAGGCGAAAATTGATTTGCATCATGTAAAAAGATTTGGGGAATTTAGGTATTTTTCTGGCCTAAGAGTTGTTTGTTGAATTTATCCCTTAGTTGCCCCCTTTGAGCCTAATTGTTATATTTTTTTCTTTGTTACCCAGATATAATTTTTTTTTTGTGGTAACCATTTGGAATTAAATGTGGAGCAACTATTGAAAATTACAATTACATCCTGTATTTTAGTTGTCTATATTGTCAGGATTGGAATTTTGTCCTATAGGTTAGTTGTTTATCTTGTTAGGATGAAGAAAACAAAATGTGTGAATCATGTGCTTACAATAATATTTTCTTACAAGGAAACAAAATGGAAATTTTCATGTACTTACCTTTTTCTCCAAAAAAATGGAAAAAAAAATATAGAAAGATAAATTGAAAAAAAAGAAACGCAAGAAGGAGGAAAAGATCAAAAGAATGAAAGAGCCAAAGGGCAAAACCAAAAAAAAAAGAGCAACAAAAAAAGTCTACTCAAAAGAAAACGTAAATCAAAGAGAGCAACCCCAATAGAAGATGAGTGAAGAATGAAAGTGAAATTAATTTGGAGTTCGGACAAAAAAATTGTAAAATAGATAGGAACTGGTATAATAGGTTGTATAGGAGTCATAGAGTCTCTATTGTGTGTCAATTGATTGATTGGTTGAATTGTGTTGATGAATTTGATGATTTGCATGCTAAAATCGATTTAGGGCTCAAGTTAGGGTTTATAATATGTAATTTTCGTGACTTGTGATGTGTTTAATGATTGAGCGTGAATTTGATTGTTAGAATATGAAATTAGGAGTATTAGAGTGATTATGGAGTGATTTGATTTGGGAGAATTTGGAGAATTTGGGATTTTTGGGTTTGGGGCGCCAAATTGCTAGCAATTATGCGCCTGTCTCTTATGTGATGAGGCTATGGTGATGTGTTGCTGTCTGGGCGCTAATTTGCTGGGAATATGGCGCCCTGTTTACTGTTCATAGGGTGTGTTGTGTGTTTGTGCAGGAATATCACTGCCCAAAAACAATTTTAAACATTTTGGCTCGAGTAGTTTCCTTTTTCATCATTAATTCTGTGTCTTTGTGTCTAGTGCGGGCGCCAAACAAGATCTTTGCCAGGCGCCTAGGCGGCGCTCGTGTCTCAGGCGTGTCTCGGTTTGTGTCTTAGTTTGTGTCTAGGATTTGTCTTTGCCCGGCGCCAGTTGCTAGAAAGTGGCGCCAGTGGTCGTGTGTTGCCACGAGGGCGCCAAATTGCCGAGTTTACGGCGCCTAGTCTTTGTGTTGCACAAGGTGGCGCCCGAGAATGTGGGGTAAATGGCGCCTAGTCTTTGCCTTGTGCCTAAGTGTGTCTTTATTTTGGTCCCTAGGTGACAGCTTGGTCCCTAGGTGATTTGCTTTTAGTCCTCCTAAAGGGTGGTTTAGGTCCACGAGTGAGGTTTAGTCCTCTAATTGTGATTAGTCCTTGGGACTTAATTATGTTGAGTTAGTAACTTGAGATGATTGAGGATGCCATGGGGGCATGAGCTGTAGCACCCCTTTTCTACCACTCAATTTACACGTCATTATCAGAGTAAAAAAAAAATTTTTTTTTTCAAAAATATTAATTTAATCAGTAGAAAAGGAATGCTACTTCGTCATAAAACAAAACTCATCGTTTGCACTCATTAAGTTTGTGCATAAAAATTAAACCTCATAAAACAACTCGTCACAGTGGAATAAGGTAATAACATCACTATGCCTCTCAAAAACACATCTCATATTCTCAATATAATCATGGAACAATTAATTAATAACTACAACTTCAACTACGCCCTAGGTGCTACGGTATCAGAGAGCGACTCAATAGACAACCCCATAGCTAACACGGAAGGCAGCAAGACCTTCACTCGCGATTACCTGCAGCGTTGCCACAAAAGAGCAACATTTCAAGCAAAAGGGGTGAGAATTTCAATAAAACATAATCAGGTACATAATAGAGAAATGAGAGCAGGCAATCACAAAATATCATCATCATCACTACCTCATAATCACACCACACCAACTCCAATCACAAGCAGCAACAATTCACAAATTCATGATTATGTATGAAAATGCAACCCACACGCGGGCATATGCATGTTGGTACCATACTCGTCATAATAAGAGGCCGAAGCCTATTCGTCATAAGAGGCCAAAGCCTATTCGTCATAGTATGCACATGCCATGAAACTCTATGAACACATGTGCAATTCATCAAACACTCACCTGGAGTACTCATCATCACCCGTCATAAAACACTCATAGAGTGTATTCGTCATAGTCATCAATATCATATATATATATATATATATATATATATATCATCATCATCACTCATAGAGTGAACTCATCATATTCGTCAAAAACATATAACAACATCATCACAGTCATCCTTATTCACATCATCATTGAGCATATATATATATATATATATATATATATATATATATATATATATATATATATATATATATATATAGTTCAATTGTCTTTTAGCTTCGTGTGTTATAAAATAGTGAACTGATTGACTATGGGATTACTCAGGTAACTGATACTACTTGCAACAGGCATTGGCCACATTAGCAAGACTCTCAGTGATGCCCTTGTAAATACACCAAATAAAGAAATTACGACCTCGGTGGTAAACCACAGTCTAGCCATAGTCAATTAGCACACTAATAGTATAACATTTCATTCTTATATCAGCTACCACAAAACAGTTTATTTTGCCTTAAAAATAGAATATTCAGTTAGGCCTCTGAATAAGCTTTCCAACGCATTTTAGAACACCTCAATCGGGTTCGGTTACGCAAGATATCAATTTTTCAAAACGTGACACATTTTAAAGAAAATGATGAAAAAGCGGTGACTCGCTCCCCGAGCGCGAGTCAGGCGCGGCCGGGGCGCGATTGGGCAGGAACGCACACTAGTTGTGCATCTCACCCGCTTGGGGCGTGACTGCAGCGCAACTGGGGCGCGAAAACTGCAGAAACTGTGTAACGTGCAGAAAATGCGGAAATTCAGTATCCTACCCAACTATGTTCACTTCATGAATTCTTCCCCAATCATCCCCAACATCAAAACTGAATTATTCATCATTTCAAGCCTCAAAATCCATCAAATTTTATTCTCACAATTCATTAATTCATGCAACACAACATCAAATTCAGCAAGACAACATCAAAGCTCTCCAACAATTTCAATTCATCAAACATCACACAATATATCGAATTTATCAACAATCCCAATTTCATCAAACCCACGAAATCCCATACATCTATATATATATCCGATTATGCCAAACGAAACACTCACCCTTACCTTGACTATGAACGCTCCGGAAAGGTGAATGAGAACACGTACACAAAACCACAGCAACTCAATCGAACACGCTTCTCCTTCTCCGCCCGACAATTCGCGATTCCCCCTCTCTTTGATCTTTGAAACAAAATCAACACAACGGGGATCGAGAGATTAAAGACCACATCATTAGGAAAAAGAGGAAACGATAAGGAATGATTGAGAGCTCTTACCTAACAAAAACTTGAGATGGTTCTTCTTCCTTCCTCTCTTCTCAGTAGCAGTACTCTCTCTTCTCACTCTCTCAAATTTCGTTTTCTTTCTCTGGATGCAAGGGGTGAGGCGCTAACCCTAACCCCTTAGCTTAGGGAGCCTCGGGAGCGCCTAAGCTTTGGGGCTTGGGCTCCTGGGCCACTCTTCACCACCCCGAGTTGCCAACGCTACTCCCCCGATGCTCGTTCCACTTCACGAACCACGCCCATCATTTTAATTAATTTAATCATGTTTCCAATAAAATCAATAATTCAATTAAATAATTTAATTAAATTATTTCCGGGTGTTACAATTCTCCCCCACTTAGGATTTTTCGTCCTCGAAAACATACCTGATTCAAATAACTCTGGATACGACTCTCGCATCTTATCCTCCAGTTCCCACGTCAGGCTTTCACCAGCTGCCCCAAACCATACAACTTTCACCAGATTGATCTTCTTACCTCGAAGGGTCTTCACTTCCCAATCCTCAATTCGTACAGGCACGGTCTCCCACTACAACATTTTGACCCTACGGCAACGCCTAAATTTCGAATGCTTAAAAAACCGTTGCCTTAGATAACAATGGCAACGGTTTTTTGTCCACGTTGCTAAACTATTTTTTTTTAATTTTTATTTTTCAGGAACAGGTAAAAACCGTTCCCAAAAACTCACTAGCAACGGTTTTGTTTATTAAATTTTTACACAACGGCTTCAAACCGTTCCCTTATAATTTAATTATTTAAAAAAATTAATTAATTTTTCCAGTAGTGTTTTAAGTCTACCTACTCTCCTTTTTATTCCCAATTTGTCATCGTGGTTTCTCGTTCCATCTCTCGCGGTCTCTCGTTGTACATCGTTGTTCTCTCTCACTCTCATAATCGCTGTTTTCTCTTCTTCTCCATTGTTGTTCTCTCTCACTCTCACTACTCTATCGCCGTCGCTCATCACTCACGTCGTCGTTCTCTTCTCGATGGTGGTAACAGGTAAAAAAAAATTTCTCGTTTTCTGTCTCTTCTTCTTACATCTTCTATGTTCTAACACTCATTCCATTTCCCAATCTCGATTTCTTTTCCTAACTTCCATGAATCGGTCGGGGAGCTCTCCGAATTTGTGAAATTAGGGTTTGTGAAGCTATGTGGGTTCAATTCTGTTAAACTGCTTTTAAACTGCATGATGTTATTTCTTTGCATTATGTTACCTGTTTGGTGGTAAATGCCTCTCTATCTCTTTTTTAGATAAGTATAGTGAACTTTGTTTTACCCATCATGTTGGTTTATGTGAATAAAGCTAGTGTTATTGGACACTTTATTTTGACACAACTTTTTGGAACTTGACTTTTTGGTATAGTGCTAGTACTTTTAGCTGGTGAAGTTGAAGAACCACAGAAGACTTTTCCAAAAGCTTTTTTATTTGCTGGTTTTATTATTTGTGTGGCTTATATAGTTTCTTTGTTAGTTGCTACTAGTGCTATGCCACTTGATAAAAAAGTTGGAAGCTTCTTATGAAACATTGCAGGTAGAGAATGTTAATTTGCACATTAATAAGTTTTTACATTGTTAGCTAGCTCATTGTGATTCTCTATAATGAGGTAAACTCTTTTCTTTTGGCAGTTTAATGACAGGATACTGCTGAATTCATTCAATCAAGTTCGACTGTCACTGTGGAGGATGTGTTTGCCAATCCCTTATGCTCCTGCTGGGGAGGTATTGATTTCCCTTTAGTCTATGTATGAAAATGCCTGAGTTTTGGTATTTAATTAAATTTGTTCTGATCTGATGCATAATCCTAGCTTATAATTGCTATTTAATTGAATCCAAACACTCCATGGTTCTTTCTTTTTCTTTCTTCGTGTCTCCTAAGAAGCAAGAAAACTTTCTTATTGTTAGTTTTGCTTGAATTAAGTGAGTAATTATACACTTGTTGTATGTGCAGAACTTATACTGTGTTTGTTAATAACATTTGTTCCAAAAGAGGAGCAAAATAATTGCTAAACTAACATCTCAAATTGCTTTCATGAATTGTGTCATGTGTGATCTATGGCTTTGTCCGATATGAGAGAATTATCATCATGTACTAAGTGAAAATAAGTAATTAGTTAATAAATTATTATTTGTTATTGAACTATAATTTTAATGTGAAAAACATGTAAATCAATAGTGCAATCTGTGACTTATAACATTCAAGCATGCAAGTCCATTTGATGTTGATAATTTCTTTCTAATGTTGGAGATTTCTTTCTCTGTTTTGTTCTTTCATGTCACTCTAGTTTGTCTCCTTGCTTCTTCTCGGTTTTGTTTTAATCTGCTTTCCCTTCAACATTGTCTGTGATGTCTATGCAATCAGTTCAACCAAATTGTTCATATAACCCTTTTGTCTTTGGCATTGCTTTTCCTTGCCTAACATCTATGAATGAATAAACTTATATATAATTATATATGCAATGTTTGTTGTCATTTTACAATTTTGAGTCAAATGTGCTTATTGGTGCGCTACAGTCACTTTTGATGTGTATGAAAATTCTGTGCAATGTATTGGACTTCATTATTTGATTGTACCTTACCTTGAGCCTTTTTGGTGGAGGTTCATACTAGGTTCCCTTCTTGTATTGGAGCCAGCCATTTCCATTGATGATTAAGTAAGATTTTCTTCAGATTTTAATTTGTCTATTTGGTTTATGAGCTAGTTCTTTGGTGGTACTGATTTTGTTTCATGTTAATTAGTGGGAGCAAATACCACTACTTTGTCTTTGTTGATTGATTTCTAAGGCTGCTGGCATGAAACTTCCTCACATGATTGTTTTGATTGGATTCGTAATTTGTGCATATGTTTTGATTCTTTGTAAAAGTATATGTCCGTGTGAAACCAAGCTTTCCATGTCTATATTTGCGTCTTCTAATGTCACCGATTATGATAACCTTAAATATTTTCTTATGTAAGAGACTCTCCAGTTGGAATAGAAACTATCTTAACTCGAAATATGAACAAACCACTAATTATCTGCACGCTTTTGGTGTTCTAAATAATAATGTGGGTAAATGGCTAAAAAGTTAGAAGCTTTCCAAAGACAAGATAGAAATATAATTTGCAATAAATAAAAGTAGTGGTATTTGCTTCTTAAGTGTTGGTTAATCAATACTTAATGTACAGGCATATCATTTTCACCGATATGGACACACAAAAAACTTCCGATGAGCTTTCTAGTTGGTCATATGGTGATTGGCTTATTTAAGGTTATTGGTTATATGAATTTTAACAACTAGCAATCGTTTGGTGTTATATGAGGTTATTTTGTAGCTTCGCTTCCTTTATTTACATAGAGGCTAGTGCAAATGTTTGTAGAGGCTAATGGGATAAGTAGTGTTGTTGGAATTTGTTGTCGTTTGATTGATTACTAGTGTTGTTGTTTTGGTTGGATCTTGGTTAGTCAAAAGAGGAAATAATCAAATCGATACTCGACAAAAAACATAGGATCCCACTCTGAATTTGTTGTTGTTTTCCCACATAATGTTAAGGTAGAACTCTTCATTATGTGGGAAAACATGTTTTGCAAGCAGAAAGATGAACTAGTAGTTCACAATTAGATGAACATTTTAAAACATGTAATAAGTTTTTAACTCAATGTTTCTTCTCATGTGTTTTGGGGTTACTTTACTAGTGTGGGGTTGGTACTATTGTTGTGGATTCAATCAATAGACAATAGGTAACTTAGGCTGCGTGAATGGTGAAAGAGTGTGCCGTGTTATGTAGAGTTATGGTCTAATTAATTAATTTAATTAAGCTAAGATTGAATTCTTAATAGCATTTTAATTCCAAGTTACTTTGTTAAGAAGGAAATAAGATATGCCCTTCTCGCACTAATGGTTACAGAGAAGAGGTGAATTTAAAATTATGACTTTCTCAAGGAAATGCATGTTCTGAGGAGCCATATTATATTGTCTTCTTTTTATTCATTCTTATATGGTGCTACATAAGTAACTTTTGTCAATGCATCATGTAGTCAATTTGCCTGTACCAGTTCCTTTTAATCATGGAGTATATGTTCAATTTCTTTGTATTTATGATACATCGATACCAAAAAAGTGTTTATGAATGATACAATTGTTTAAATGTCTCAAGAAAATCTATCTCATTGTTTTTAGTTCGGTGGGCACTTTGATGTTCCTTAAAATACTAGAGTATACTAGAGTAATAAAGTACAAATATTGCATTAATCGAATTTTGTTACTTTTGTAGGAAAATGATGATCCCGCTCTCGACTTTGAGTGGATTTGTTTGTTTTTAGACAACTACTACCGATAGTTCCAATCTGCCGGCGTTGGAATCGTCGTCAAGTTCCGAGTCTCTGGCTACTTTTCGAAATGTTATCGCAGCAGAAAATGAAGCGGAGATGAAGGAGATGAAGGTCTTCATGGCTTGGATGATGAAGAGTTTGAAGACATATGTTGAAGACTGAAGTTTTATTTTTTTTGGTACTTTTGCCGTGTGTTTTTGGACGATGACTTGTTACTTTTGTTGTGCTTTTTTGTAGTAACAAATTTTCGTTTAAGATACATGAATTGTTACTTTTGTTGTGTCCTTGAAGTAGCAATATAAGGATCATTATGTCTTTTAAATTGTTTCATTTTAGTAACAAATCGTTTCGATTAAGAATGAGATGCGAATAGGGTAGTTATTTGCGGTTGTTTGTAATAACAGCAGTTTTATAGCGTTGTTGTTGACATAGATTATTAAAATAAAGAGAATGGTTTTTCGTGTTATAGCAACGGTTTAAGAGTGTTGCCATTCGTGGCAACGGTTTTTGTTTTAGTGTATAAGGCAACGGTTATCCACTGTTGTCATATCTGACAACGGTTTTAACATGTTGCCATAGGTAGCAACGGTTTTTGAATGTTGCCAAAAGGGGCAACGGTTTGCAACCGTTTCCATAGAGTGGAAACAAAAACCGTTGCCTTCTATCTGTCAATGGCAACAGTTTTTCCTATACGTTGCCTTAGGTGCAGAAAACCGTTGCCTTTAGTTTAGGCAACGCCCGCAGGTACAACGGTTTCAAAACCGTTGCCGTAGGGTCGAAATGTTGTAGTGTCCACAGTGAGATTATCCCGCACCTCTACATCATCCGGTTGGATCACATGAGACGAATCTGCAATATACTTTTGAAGTTGCGACACGTGAAACACGTCGTGCAAGTTCGAAAGATTAGGTGGCAAGGCCACCCGATATGCAACACTTCCAACTCTTTCCGTAATCTGATACGGCCCAATGAAGCGAGGAGTCAACTTCTTCGATTTCAGCGCACGACCAATGCCAGTCATAGGTGTGACCCTCAGGAATACGTGGTCACCCGCTTCAAATTCTAAATCCTTCCTCCTTTTATCATGGTAGCTCTTCTGTCTACTCTGCGACGCTTTCATTTTCTCCCGGATCATCTTCACTTTCTCAGTGGTTTCTCTAACCACCAGTCCAAGCACAAAACTTTCCCAGCCTCGTACCAACATACCGGAGTCCTACACCTCCGACCATACAATACCTCAAACGGCGCCATCCCGATGCTGGAATGATAACTATTGTTGTATGTAAATTCGATCAAGGGGAGATGAGTATCCCACGCACCTCCCTGCTCTAGAACACACGACCTCAACAGATCTTCCAATGATTGAATTGTCCTCTCTGTCTGCTCGTCAGTTTGAGGATGATAAGCTGAACTCAACCTCAATTTCGAACCCAACTCCTTCTGCAAACTACTCCAAAATTCCGAAGTAAACCTTGGGTCTCTATCCGACACAATGCACAAGGGAATGCCATGTAGCTTCACAATCACCTGAATGTAGATCTCTGCCAATCTCGACACCGGATACTTAATACCGATCGGAATGAAATGAGCAGATTTTGTCAATCTATCCACAACCACCCAAATTGAATCATGTCCTCTCACTGTATTGGGTAACCCCGTCACGAAATCCATGGAAATACTATCCCACTTCCACTCTGGAACATTCAACGGTTGCATCATTCCCGCAGGCTTCTGATGCTCGACCTTCGATTTCTGACAGGTCAAACACGAATACACAAACTTTGCCACATCACGCTTCAATCCAGGCCACCAGAAAAATCTTTTCAGATCTTGATACATTTTTGTTGCTCCGGATGGATACTCAACTTACTCTTGTGGCCTCCTCGAGGATCGCCTTCCTCATTTCTTCATCTTCTGAACACAAATTCTCCTCGATATCTCAACACATTCTCACAAGCATCTATCTCAAAGTCCTCATTCCTGCATCGACCAATCCCACTCATCACATCAACCAATTTCACATCTAACTTCTGCGCTTCCCGGATACTAGCCATAAAATCATTGCCAATTTTCAACATGCCCAACCTGACACTCTGAGGTGTGACTTCACAAACTAAACTCATGTCCCTGAATTGCTCAATCAGCTCAAGCTCTCTAGCCATCAATGCCGACATATGCAAGGTCTTCCGACTCAAAGCATCTGCAACCACATTAGCTTTACCCGGGTGATAACTCAATTCAAAATCATAATCTTTCAATAGTTCCAACCACCGGCTATTGCCTCATATTTAACTCTTTCTCGATCGAATGATACCGCAGACTCTTGTGATCACTGAACACCTCAAATCTCGATCCATACAAATAATGTCTCCAAATTTTTAATGTGAATACCACTGCGGCAAGTTCTAAGTCATGAGTGGGGTAATTCTTCTCATGAGTCCTTAATTGCCTCGACGCATAAGCGACCACTTTCCCATTCTGCATAAGCACACCACCCAAACCCATCTTGGAAGCATCACAAAGATACTACAAATGGCTCAACCGGACTAGGTAAGGTCAACACCGGAGATGTAGTCAATCTCCTTTCACTCATTGAAACTTTCTTCACATCGGTCATCCCAAACAAAAGCTTTGCCCTTGCAAGTTAATTGGGTCAATGGCGAGCCAACTTCAAAACCCTCAATGAATCTTCTATAATAGCCAGCTAATCCCAGAAAACTCCTTATTTCAGTAACTGACTTTGGAGACTCCCACTGCAACACTGCATCAACTTTGGAAGGATCCACCGCAATCCCTTCACTAGAAATCACATGACCGAGAAAACGGACCTTTTTCAACCAAAACTCACACTTGGACAACTTGGCATATAACTTTCGACTCCTCAGAATTTCTAACACCAACCTCAGATGTTCCGCATGCTCCTCTTCTGACTTAGAGTAAATCAGAATGTCATCAATGAAAACCACCACAAACTTGTCCAAGTACTCACGGAAGATTTGGTTCATGTATCCCATGAATACTCCCGGCGCATTAGTCACACCGAAAGGCATAACGGAATACTCATAGTGCCCATATCTTGTCCTGAATGCCGTCTTCGGAACATCTTCATCCTTGACCTTGATCTGGTGATAACCAGACCTTAAGTCAATCTTGCTAAATACTTTAGCACCCACTAATTGATCCATCAAGTCATCAATCCTTGGCAACGGGTACTTGTTCTTGATTGTAACTTTATTCAACTGACGGTAGTCTACACACAACCTCATACTCCCATCTTTCTTTTTCACTAGCAACACTGGGGCTCCCCAAGGTGACACACTCGGTCTCACAAACTTCTTTTCTAACAAATCTTCAAGTTGCTTTTTCAATTCTGCCAACTCAGATGCAGACATTCTATATGGTGCCATAGACACAGGCTTGGTGCCAGGAACCAGGTCAATAGTAAACTCCACCTCTCTCTCTGGTGGTACATCCGGAATCTCATCAGGGAACACCTCAGAAAACTCACGCACTACCGGCAATTCATCAACCTTCGCTTGGCTCTCAGCAGACAACGATGCTAATAGAGAAATCAGCTGAACCTCTTCTCTCATCATCCGGTGTAGTGACCACGGATAGCAAACTGCACTTCTCTTCATGCGAAGCAAAACTCACGGACCTTTCACGACAATTGATATGAACATGGTTATCAACTAACCACCCATACCTGCAATGACATCCATCCCACTCAATGGCAAACGGATCGGATCAACTAAAAATTCTCTACCATACATAGATACAGGGCATTTAGCACAAACAACGGAGGTAGTCACCGAACCCTTAGTTGGAGTATCGATAACCATCTCCCTCAACATATCAGATAAAACAAGGCTTAAGTTCTCAACACATGCAAAGAAGAATAAAACTATGGGTAGCACCAATGATCAACAATAGCAACAAGAGGAGTATTATTGATATAGCACGTGCCTCTCGAATCTCGCTCACTACATCGCACTCCAATGAGAGCAAATACTTTTCCATACGACTTCTCTTTCTTGGGTTTTGAGCACTGTGTACTGATGTGACCACTCTCCCCACAATTAAAGCATAGCACCTCCTTCTTATCACAGTTGGAAGCCATGTGTCCCTCCTTCCCACACCTGTAACATCTCTTCACACCCTTGTTTGGACAATGCTGGCTCTTATGGCCCACTTTCCCACATGTGTAACAAGTAACACTACTGCGCAAAGATCTCCCCACTTCGCTTAGCCTCACCAAAGAACCGACCAACAAACTTCCCTTTGCCCTTACCAAAGGGCACCTCATATGGCTTACCACGACCCGAGAAATGCTTTTTCTTTTCTTTCATAACTCGGAGAAGGCATTATTGTCTTCTTCAAAAATTCAGCACTATTAACCAACAATGGGAACACACGGATCTGCGATACCCTACGGCTCTCTTAATGTCAAAGACGCAACCCGCTTTTCAAACTTAATGCATTTGGAGAACTCAAAGACCTTCTCCATTATAGTGCGGATAAAACTTGGACAACTCGAGAAACTTTGCGGCATATTCGCATACGCACATACTACCTTGTTCAAGTCTCAAAAACTCAACCTCCTTCTTCCCGCGGACATCCTCCGGATAGTACTTTCTCTTGAATTCCTCTCAAACACAAACCCAAGTAACCTCCTCATTGGCGGTCATCAACCCCCGACTAGCTGCCTCCACCAATCATAAGCCTCTTTCTTCAACATGTGTGCGCGGAGCGAACCTTCCGAGCATCGGTGCAATCCATAACGCGAAGATCCGCTCCATTTCACTTAGCCACTCAAGGGCACCATCGAGATTATACCCGCCTTCAAAAGTAGGAGGTTCTCACGCCGGAATGTAGCCAAACTACGCGCTCCATCACCAATAGCATTGGGTATATTACCCACAACTCCAAAGAATAGCTGCAAGGCGGCGTGAAGTCTTGCACATCGTTCCGCTTACGCCATTCTAGCACTACAACAGAAAACAAAAATCAGAAACGAGTAACAAAGCTCACATGTTACTCAACTTGACGACTCAACCACCGGCCGGACAGACCGAACTGCTCTGATACCACTAATGTAACACCCCTTTGCTACCACTCAATTTACACGTCATTATCAGAGTAATTTTTTTTTTCCAAAAATATTAATTTAATCAGTAGAAAAGAAATGCTACCTCGTCATAAAACAAAACTCATCGTTTGCACTCATTAAGTTTGTGCATACAAATTAAACCTCATAAAACAACTCGTCACAGTGGAATAAGGTAATAACATCACTATGCCTCTCAAAAACACATCTCATATTCTCAATATAATCATGGAACAATTAATTAATAACTACAACTTCAACTACGCCCCCTAGGTGCTACGGTATCAGAGAGCGACTCAATAGACAGCCCCATAGCTAACACGGAAGGCAGCAAGACCTTCACTCACGATTACCTGCAGCGTTGCCACAAAAGAGCAACATTTCAAGCAGAAGTGGTGAGAATTTCAATAAAACATAATCAGGTACATAATAGAGAAATGAGAGCAGGCAATCACACGATATCATCATCATCACTACCTCACAATCACACCACACTCAACTCCAATCACAAGCAAAGAACAATTCACAAATTCATGATTATGTATGAAAATGCAACCCACACGCGGCATATGCATGATGGTACCATACTGCGTCATAATAAGAGGCCAAGCCTATTCGTCATAAGAGGCCAAGCCTATTCGTCATAGTATGCACATGCCATGAAACTCTATGAACACATGTGCAATTCATCAAACACTCACACGGAGTACTCATCATCACTAGTCATAAAACACTCATGTAGAGTGTATTCGCTATAGTCATCAATATCATATATATATATATATATATATATATATATATATATATCATCATCATCACTCATAGAGTGAACTCATCATATTCACAAAATCATATAACAACATCATCACAAATTATCCTTATTCACATCATCATTGAGCATATATATATATATGTATATAGTTCAATTGTCTTTTAACCGTGTGTTATAAAATAGTGAACTGATTGACTATGGGATTACTCGTGTAATCGATACTACTTGCAATGGGCATTGGCCACATTAGCAAGATACTCGGTGATGCCCTTGTAAATACACCAAATAAAGAAATTTCGACCTCGGTGGTAAACCACGATCAGCCATAGTCAATTAGCACATAATAGTATAACATTTCATTCTTATATCAGCTACCACAAAACAGTTTATTTTGCCTTAAAAATAGAATATTCAGTTAGGCCTCTGAATAAGCTTTCCAACGCATTTTAGAACACCTCAATCGGGTTCCCTGCTCGCAGATATCAATTTTTCAAAACGTGACAAATTTTTTAAAGAAAACAAAGAAAAACAATGTAAAAAGCAGTTGACTCGCGCTCCGAGCGCGAGTCGTGTGCGGCCGGGCGCGATTGGGCAGAACGCACACTAGCCGCATCATCTCACCGCGCTTGGGGCGTGATCGCAACGCAATCAGCGCGAAAATCGCAGAAACGTGTAACGTGCGTAAAATGCGTAAATTCAAAGATCCTACCCAACTATGTTCACATCATGAATTCTTCCCCAATCATCCCCAACATCAAAACTGAATTATTCATCACTTCAAGCCTCAAAATCCATCAAATTTTATTCTCACAATTCATTAATTCATGCAACACAACATCAAATTCAGCAAGACAACATCAAAGCTCTCCAACAATTTCAATTCATCAAACATCACACAATATATCGAATTTATCAACAATCCCAATTTCATCAAACCCATGAAATCCCATACATCTATATATATATATATATATATATATCCGATTATGCCAAACGAAACGCTCACCCTTACCTTGACTATGAACGCTTCAGAAAGGTGAATGAGAACACGTACACAAAACCACAGCAACTCAATCGAACACGCTTCTCCTTCTCCCTTGACAATTCGCGATTCCCCCTCTTTGATCATTGAAACAAAATCAACACAACGGGGATCAGAGATTAAGGCCACATCATTAGGAAAAAGAGGAAACGATAAGGAATGATTGAGAGCTCTTACCTAACGAAAAACTTGAGATGGTTCCTTCCTTCCTCTTCTTCTCAAAGATCGTACTCTCTCTTCTCACTCTCTCAAATTTCGTTTTCTTTCTTTCTCGATACAAGGAGTGAGGCGCTAACCCTAACCCCTTAGCTTCAGGAGCCTCGGGAGCGCCTAAGCTATTGGGCTTGGGCTTCCTGGGCCACTCTTCACCACCCCCGAGTTGCCAACGCTACCCCCAATGCTCGTTCCACTTCCTGAACCACGCCCATCATTTTAATTAATTTAATCACGTTTCTAATAAAATCAATAATTCAATTAAATAATTTAATTAAATTATTTCCGGGTGTTACATGAGCCGTGGGGGCTAGAGCCATGGGGGCTATAAATGAGATTAAATATGAGGTGAGAAATAATATATGAAATGAAATACTGTAAGTGTGCTGTGATGTGTTCATGGAGTCTCATGCATACATTCGGCTGCGGTCGCGACGTTTAAAAATTAATTGTGAGGCCATGAGGGCCAGGCCATGGGGGCCAGAGTCATGAGGACTCAATTTGATAATGATACTGCCATGAGGGCAAATGGTACCACATGCATAACTACATTGCATACATTCTCATGAACGCATAAATGTTATTGAGTGATGACTGAGATGACTGGTTGTGCTGTGAACTGCGACTGTATATATTGCTTATTATCACTTTTATTATATAGTTTGAGACTCACCCTTTCTGTTGTTGTTTACCACGGTGTAGTCATGAGTGAGGGCTTGCTACCTTCACTATTCCCGAGTCGGTGCGCTTCCGATACGTAGCACCTAGGGATGGGATATAGACTCTAGTTTGATTTGTTTTGCTCATCGTTGAGCTTTATCTTTGTTATATTATGTATTTTGAAACTTGATGATTACTCTTTGATATGTAGTTATTATTTCCGCTGCGTGGTAAGAGATATTATTCCACTTGTTTTATGGTGTTACGTATTTGATTATAATTAAGAGTTGAATTGATTGTTTGAGAATTTTTAAGAGATAAATGTAGCATTCCATTTGAGAAATAAATTTTTATACACTCTGATTTTTGAATTAAATTACCAGAGAAATGGGGTGTTACATTAGTGGTATTAGAGCAAAAGTTCTGGCCTGTCCGACCAAATGTGTCTGTCATTATCATTGTATATGACAATTAAGTTTCCTTGAATTAGTTCTGAATGGTTGTTATGCTGCAGTGCTAGGTTGATATGGCCAGACGTGTTGATGCCGCTCTTGCTGAGGCCTTACAGGCTATAGCTCAGGTTATGGGGACTCAGCAGAATACTGAGACCCGTAGTCTGGCTACATTTCAGTGGGAGAACCCTCCCAGTTTCAAGGGGAGGTACAACCCAGATGGTGCACCGGCTTGGCTGAAGGAGATTGAGAGGATCTTCCGGGTGATTAGCTGCAATGATGAGCAGAAAGTCAGGTATGGTACTCATACTCTATCTGAGGAGGCTGATGACTGGTGGTTGGAGACCAGTGAGAGGTTAGAGGCTGCACATGAGGAGGTTACTTGGGCTGTGTTCAAGAGGGAATTATTGAGAAAGTACTTCCCAGAGGATGTCAGGGGTAAGAAAGAGATGGAGTTTCTGGAGCTGAGGCAAGGTAGTATGACTGTCATAGAGTACGCTGCTAAGTTCACTGAGCTGGCCAAGTTCTATCCACACTACTCTGAGGCTGGTTCTGAATTCTCAAAGTGCATAAAGTTTGAGAATGGGTTGAGAGCTGATATCAAGCAGGCTATTGGGTATCGTAAGATCGTGAGTGTTTGCCGATTTGGTTGATCGCTGCAGGGATCTATGAGGATGACAAAGAATGCCCGTGCTAGAGTCATGAGAGACCGTAGGGTAAGTTTCGCAGGTGTAAGCCATGAGGTGTCTGTGGTAAGGTAAACAGAGTTATCTTTGGTGGTAGCGGTGTATGGTGGTGGTAGTAGGTCTGCTGAGGGCAAAAATCCAAGTGGGGGAGATGCTCCTACTGATATTGTGTGCTTCAAGTGTGGCAAGCCGGGTCACAAGAGTTTTGATTGTAAGTCTGGGGGGAAGATATGCTTCAAGTGCGGGAAGGATGGTCACATGACATCCGATTGTGATCGTAAGGAAGCTGTGTGTTTCAACTGTGGTGAAGCTGGTCACTTTAGCTCCAAGTGCACTAAGCCAAAGAAAGAGAGGTCCACTGGGAGAGTTTTTGCACTGGCAGGTTCAGAGGGACCCAATGAGATTAGAGGTACTTGCTTTATCTATGGTACACCTTTAGTTGCTATTATTGACACGGGTGCTACGCACTCTTTTATTGCTTCTGTCTGTGCTGAAAAGTTGAGTTTGGTCTTGTCTACTATGGAGAGAGGGATGGTTATCGACACTCCAGCTAAGGGTTCGGTAACTACTTCTTTAATGTGTGCTAGGTGTCCTCTGTCAGTCTTCGGCAGAGATTTTCTGGTTGACCTTATTTGTTTGCCGTTGGGTGGGTTGGATGTGATTATGGGTATGGACTGGTTAGTAGATAACCATGTACACATCAACTGTTTCAACAAGTTCATAGCTTCCTTCCTCCCAAGAAGAGGAAGAGTCTATTTTGCTATCTCGATCAATTGCGTGGGGTAATGAAAGAGGGTGGCCAGCTGTTTGCTTTGATGACGTCCATGTCTGCTGAGGACCAAGCTGTAGTTGATGGGTTGCAGGTGGTGTGTGAGTTCCCTGAAGTATTCCCTGATGAAATTCCTAGTGTGCCACCAGAGAGGGAAGTTGAGTTTGGAATTGAGCTTGTGCACAGTACTAGGCCTGCTGTGCATGCACCGTCTGGGATGTCGGCTTCTGAGTTGTCTGAGTTGAAGAAGCAGTTGGAAGAGTTACTCGAGAAGAAGTTTGTGAGGCCTAGTGTGTCACCATGGGGAGCTCCAGTTTTGTTAGTGAAGAAGAAGGATGGGAGTATGCGTCTGTGCGTGGATTACAGACAACGGAACAAAGTAACTATCAAGAATAAGTATTCTCTCCCGAGGATTGATGATCTGATGGATCAGCTGGTGGGTGCTAAGGTTTTTAGCAAAATCGATTTGAGGTCAGGGTATCACCAGATTAAGGTAAGAGATGAGGATATCCGTAAGACGTTGCTCGTAACGAGGTATGGACACTATGAGTACTCTGTAATGCCGTTTGGTGTCACTAATGCACCAGGGGTGTTTATGGAGTACATGAACCGAATCTTCCATAGCTACTTGGATCGGTTTGTGGTTGTTTTTATTGATGATATTCTGGTGTACTCTAAGTCTGAGGAGGAACATGCAGAGCACTTGAGATTGGTGCTAGAGGTGCTGAAAGAGAAGAAACTGTATGCTAAGTTGTCCAAATGTGAGTTCCGTTGCGTGAGGTGAGCTTCTTGGTCACATTATTTCTCGTAATGGTATAGTCAGAGACCCAGGCTAAGGTTGATCTTTGTGTTGCGTTGGGAAAGCCCAAAGTCCGTGGATCGAGATCAGGAGTTTCTTGGGGTTGGCTGGTTACTACAGGAGGTTTATTGAGGGGTTCTCTAAGCTAGCCCTTCCGTTGACTCAATTGACCTGTAAGGGAAGAGCCTTTGTGTGGGATGCAAAATGTGAAGAGAGCTTCCAAGAGTTGAAGAGGAGGTTGACAACATCTCCGCGTTAGTCTTTGCTCAGGTTAGGATCAACCTTTTGTTGTGTCTTCGTGATGCTTCCAAGATGGGTTTGGGAGGTGTATTGATGCGAGGATGGGAAGGTAGTTGCTTATGCGCGCCCGATCGTTGAGGACACATGAGAAGAACTATCCTACTCATGATTTAGAGTTGGTCGCTATTGTTTTTGTGTCAAGATATGGAGGCACTATCTCTATGGTACCGATTCGAGGTGTTCAAAGGATCACAAGAGTCCGAGATACTTGTTTGACCGAAGGAGTTGAATATGAGGCGAGGCGTTGGTTAGAGTCGTTGAAGGATTATGATTTCGGCTTGAACTATCATCCCGCAAAGCCAATGTCGTGGTGATGCTTTAAGTCGGAAAAACCTTGCATATGTCAAATATGATGGTGAGGAATTGGAGTTGATTGAGCAATTCCTGATTTGAGCTTAGTTTGTGAGGGGACACCACAGAGTGTCGATCGGGCATGCCGAGGATTGGGAATGACTTCTTGGTTAGCATCGAGACGCCTTGGAAGTTAGATGTGAAGTCGGGTTGATGTCTTTGGTTGCTAGTGAGCAAGCCGTAGATGGTGATTACAGTTGGATACCCGGGGTGTGTTGAGGTTCGTGGACGTAATTTGTGTTCCCGATGATGCCGAAGTTGAAGAAGATGATACTTGAGGAGAGCCATAGGAGCAAGTTGAGCATTCATCCGGTACTACAAAAATGTATCATGATCTCAAGAAACTGCTTTTGGTGGCTCGGTATGAAGAGGATGTAGCACAATTTGTATATGCATGTTTGACTTGCCGTAAGTCGAAGATTGAGCACCGTGAAGCTGCGCAGGTCGATGCAACCTTTAGAGATTCCTGAATGGAAGTGGGACAAAGATTTCCATGGACTTTGTGGATCAAGGTTGCCAAACACCGTGTGAGAGGGTTTGATACTATTTGGGTGATTGTGGATATGCCACCAAGTCTGCTCATTTTATTCCTATCAACATCACTCATCCTGTGCAAAGTTGGCTAAGATTTATATTCAAGTGATTGTGAAGCTACATGGGGTCCCGAAGAGTATTGTGTCGATGAGAGACCAGAGGTTTACGCCTCGAAGTTTTGGGGCGCTGCGAGAGGCATCGGGGTCCAGCCGAGGTTGAGTTCACTTTTATCATCCTCGGATCGATGGGATGCATTGAGAGAACCATTCACCCCCTGGAGGATTTATTCTTGTGTGCTAGAAGCGCAGGAGGTGCGTGGGATACACATCTTCCACTGATTGAATTTACTTACAATAACAACTATCATTCGAGTATAGGGATGGCTCCTTTTGAGGCACTTTATGGGCGGAGGTGTAGAACTCCTTTGTGTTGGCATGAGTCCGGCGAGAGTGTGGTTCTTGGACCGGAATTGGTTAGGGAGACTACAGAGAAGGTAAAGATGATCAGAGAGAAAATGAAAGAGTCCCAGAGCCGACAGAAAAGTTACCATGATAGGAGGAGAAAGGACTTGGAGTTTCAGGCTGGTGAGCATGTGTTCTTGAGGGTCACGCCTATGACTGGTGTTGGGCGTGCTCTGAAGGCAAAGAAGTTAACTCCTCAGTTTATTGGACCGTACCAAATCACTGAGAGGGTGGGAAAGGTTGCTTATAGGGTGGCTTTGCCGCCCAATCTTTCGAACTTGCACGATGTTTTCCACGTGTCACAGCTTCGGAAGTACATTCCAGACCCGTCTCATGTGATTCACATGGATGATGTGGAGGTACGTGAGAACCTCACTGTGGAGACTATGCCAGTGAGGATTGATGATAGAGAAGTGAAGGTGCTGAGAGGGAAAGACATTGCCTTAGTCAAGGTAGTGTGGTTGGGAGCTGCTAGTGAGAGCATGACTTGGGAGCTGGAGAGCAGGATGCGGGAGTCTTATCCAGAGCTCTTTGACTCAGGTACGAATTTCGAGGACGAAATTTCCTAAGTGGGGGAGAGTTGTAACACCCTAAATAATTTAATTAAGTAATTGATTAAATTGTTTAAGTGTTGCACTATTTTAATTATATTAAGTATAATATAGTGTCTTATATTTAGTATTTTGTTTTAATAGAAGGGAGTGGTATTGGGAATACCGGAGCTGCTATTATTGGCCCAGGAGCCCAAGCCCAATGACTTAGGCTCCTAGGGATTGTGCAATTCGCACCAAAGAAAGAAAGGAAGAAAGAAACGAAAGAAAGGAGAGAAAGAAAGAGAGAAAAAACGCGCAACCTAGAGGAAAGGGAGAAGAGTGGATCGCATCGCAGCAAGCAAGGAAGGAGAAGAGAGGGCTCTAGTTGCTGTGGATCTTGCACGTGACTCGAGAGAAGGAAATTCTACGGTGTAATTTAAGGTAAGGGAGTCTCACTCTATAATAGAGGGTATAATAGGTCAGATAGGAGTCATAGAGTCTCTATTTGGTGTCAATTGATTGATTGGTTGAATTGTGTTGATGAATTTGATGATTTGCATGCTAAAATCGATTTAGGGCTCAAGTTAGGGTTTATAATATGTAATTTTCGTGATTCGTGATGTGTTTAATGATTGAGTGTGAATTTGATTGTTAGAATATGAAATTAGGAGTATTAGAGTGATTATGGAGTGATTTGATTTGGGGAGAATTGGGAGAATTTGGGATTTTTGGGTTTGGGGCGCCAACTTGCTAGCAATTATGCGCCCGTGGTAATCGTGAGAGCGATGAGCTATGGTGATGTGTTCTTTGTCTGGCGCGCGCGCCGCTTTGCCGGAATATGGCGCCGCATCGCTCATCGCTCATAGGGTGTGTTGTGTGTTTGTGCAGGAATATCACTGCCAGGGCGCCACATTGCTGGGGAAATGGCGCCCTGAGCATTGTTTATGTGCTGGGTTGTGTTTCAATGCAGTGTGTTCGCCAGGCGCCAAGTTCTTTGAGAAGTGGCGCCACGGCAATCGCTCACGCACATATGGGGTGTTTCAAGTGAAATTTAGAGTTCTGGGCATATTTCACCGTGCCATCTTTTGCAGTTGCCTGCCCAAAAACAATTTTCAACATTTTGGCTCGAGTAGTTTTAGTTTTTCATGTGTCATTTGAGAGATGTTCTGGTGGGCATTGCTGTGGCGCTATATGTGTGCGACTGGGGGGTGTTTTGAGTGGAACTTAGAGTTCTGGGCATATTTCACCGTGCCATCTTTTGCAGTTGCCTGCCCAAAAACAATTTTAAACATTTTGGCTCGAGTAGTTTTAGTTTTCATGTGTCATTTGAGAGATGTTCCGTGGGCATTGGCCGTGGCGCTATATGTGTGCGCTGTGGGTTTTTTGAGTGAAACTTAGAGTTCTCGGGCATATTTCACCGTACCATCTTTTGCGGCTTGCTCGCCCCAAAACAATTTTAAACATTTTGCTCGAGTGGTTTTCTTTTTTCATCCGCATTTGTGTGTGTTGTGTCTAGTGTGTGGCGCCAAACAAGAGCTTTTGCCAGTGGCGCTAGGTAGGCGCTCGTGTTCAGACTCGTGTCTCGGTTCGTGGTCTTAGTTTGTGTCTCAGGATCGTGCTTTGCGGGCGCCAGTTACTAGAAAAGTGGCGCCAAAGTGGTCGTGGTGCTGCCGCGGGGGCGCCAAATTGCCGAAGCCGGCGCCTAGTCTTTGTGTTGCACAAGGTGGCGCTGCATGTGGGGAAATGGCGCCTAGTCCGCGCTTGTGCCTAAGTGTGTGCTTTTTTTGGTCCTCGGGTGACGCTTTGGTCCTTAGGTGATCAAGCTTTTGGTCCTAAAGGGTGGTTTAGGTCCCCGAGTGAGGTTTGGTCCTCTAATTGTGATTAGTCCTTGGGACTTAATTATGTTGAGATAGTAACTTGAGATGATTGAGGATGCCATGGGGGCATGAGCCATGGGGCTAGAGCCATGGGGCTATAAAATGAGATTAACAATGAGGTGAGAAATAATTGTGAATCGTGATACTATAAATGTGCTTGTGATGAGTTCATGGAGTCTCATGCATACATTCTACGCTGCTCGCGCGACGCTTATAAATTAATTGTGAGGCCATGAGGGCTGTGCCATGGGGGCCAGTCGTCATGAGGGTCAGTATATGTTTTTTTAACATATATACGATTGGTGCAAATTTTTAAAAAAATACGTTTGGTGAAGGGTATTTGGGGTTTCACTTTATTGTGGGGGTATAAGGGATATGGTGGGGGTACAAAAAAACCAATCGCGAATAATATGGGTGGCCCAAAAAGCGCGTGGGTTCGCATAGGTTTGGGCTTGGGCCACAAAACCCGAGTCCAAATTTCAACCTAGGCTTTTTGGCCCGGCTTGCAATGATTTTGCTTTTCCCACTCCCCTCCTACTCATCGCACACCCCTAAACAATTTTTTCCCAAAAATAACATCGTGTGGGGACGCTAGTGCAACACTCGTTTAAGTGACCAGTTCGAACAACGCGTTGTGCGAGCTGCGTCGAACGACGCTTATCCGTGTTAACGAATTTTGGTTGTTCGTATAAGCTCGTTCGAACAAGTTCGAATACATTCACGTGTTAAGGAAAGTTGGTAACTGATGGTGTGAGGGTACATTATTATTGACTCGAGTGACGTTATTCGAACGTGTTCGCATGGTGTCATTCGAACAGACGTTCGAATGATTGTGTTCGAACCAGTGTTATGCAGAACAGATGCTAATAAACCAGAAAACAGAGTTTTTTTGGATGGTTTCAAAATAAGTCAGTCAAGAGTTATACAATGTTGTGTACCAAAATTATAAACCTAACATAACGTTGACTACCATCACTATCTTTGCTTAAATCTACACAAGGAAGGGGATGGGGGGTTTGTGATTGTATGAGCAAAGACTTCCACTTTTGAATGCGGCCAATAAAAAGGGAGTCCCAACCCTTTGCTATGGGTGCCCTATTAGTATTCCATATCAAATCTGGCGCAGGGCATTGACTTCCGTGCTTCATAAAGACCTTCAAAAAGGCAACAAAAATAAAGAATGTTATGTAATGTTTCAGAATAACTAAATTGAATCTAAATAGAAGACACTTTACCTGTATAAAGTGTTTGTATTTTTCTACGAAAATGATGTTGAACTGTCGGGCACTTCTGAATGGTGCAACATTGCAAGGAAAAATTGTGTAACAACAATTAGGTTACCAACAAGTCAGGACGACTTTGTACTTGTTACTGATTAGATACCCCATATCTGATGTAGTCATCCAATTATCTTCAACATTATCCCCATGATATGCCCTCAACAACGCCTTCATCCAAAATGTGACCTTTCCAATACCACCAAATAGCCAAGTGTAGAAGTCAATGTAGTAGTTAAGAAGCCTCCTCACCCCTTCCAAGAAATGCAGAATACACCGAATCCACGCTTCCATCACCAACCACATTAACAATTTTTTCAACATAAGGATGCATGTACTCTGACATCCCTATTATGTATGTATTAAAAACATCCATAACTGCAAGAGTTGGTGTAAGAGTAGGAGCTGGTGTCAAAGTAACAGCTGGTGTCAAAGTAAGAGCTGGTGTTAAAGTAAGAGATGTTGAAACAGTAGTAGTAGCAGCTTCTATAACAATAGGTGTGAGTGTTGGTTTCTTAGGTAGTGGAGGAGTAGGGATTGTAATAGCACTGTCAGCTTGAGTTCGCTTTTTTCTTCGTGATGGATTAGGTGCTGGACACGTTGACAAAGTAGGAGTGGAATGCGAACTGTGTGGGTTTGTAGGCGCTCCACTCCTACTTTGGGGGGAGTAGGGCATTTACGAGACTGAGCAAAACATCCACTATCTGAACCCTGGGTAAGTCAAATTTGTCATCTACATGCTCCCAAAATGACTTGTCTCACTTTGTTGAGCATGCTCCCAAAATGACTTGTCTCACTTTGTTGAGTAATCAACTTTCCTTTCTTATCTTTTGGGTACTCCCTTTGTAATGATTGTATCCTGAGGTGGACACATGGAAGTCGTGGTCTTGGAATGCCAATTCACGTGCTTTTGCCTTCATCATAACTCTACCTGCGTGATCGTGAGGCCTCAAACATTCTTTCGATAGCTTCAAGTTCAATGTCAAAACTCAACTCATCATCCACTATCTCTGCTTTGTATTTTGAAATTCAATCTCGCCAATGTTCGTGAATCAAAGCTCAACGGAATTGGAGTGCACCATCCATCATAACCCTACAAAATAAGCGACTTTGATATAGTAACAATGAAATTAAGAAGTTTAAATTAGTAGACATAATAACAACATAAGTGTGCATCATACCTAGAAAGCTTACACGCACATGGTAGTCCGTGTGTGGTCCCGAAAGCGCATCCACATAATGATACGTTAAGTGAAACAGATTCATCACGATCTCATCCAAAATATGGTCTATAGCTTTCGAAGAAACTAAACCCTTAATTGCATCAAAAATCTTCTTCATGTGTGGAACTTTGGTTCTACTGAGACTATGATGGAAATGCATTTTAAGGTCAGAATGTTGTATCCTAAGCATGGTCTGTATTCCATCCCAGCACTTACACAAATCTCCCCTACTGTCCCGTAATATTTGCTTCAAGTGAGAGTGCGCGGACAACTCGCTGGTGGTAGTGTTGCCAAGGTGCATATGCTTATTTATCCATGCATCAATAAATTTATCCTTGAAGGTGTCTAGCTAGGTGGTCTTGACATACTGTATGAAACTGGGATAAGGTCTTGCCAAGTCGTTAAATAGACCCAACTCATAATCATACTCTTTCGTAGTCTTCGCATGGACGACAGATTGAAATGCACCCATAATGCCATCAACAATAGTTGTGTCTTTCACAATGAGCCTAGCTTTGGCCCTCACATTTTTCTTAATGTGAAATTGGCACAACAAGTTTGTAGATGTTGGAATTGCTGCCAGAGCATTCATCATACCAGTGTCTCTGTCAATAAGTATGACCTTTGGTAATTCATCCTGTCTCCTAAATAAACCCCTCAATTTCTCAAGAACCCATGCAAAGTTATCCAACCTCTCCCAATTGACATAAGCAAATGCAGCAGAGTAAGTCTTCTCTAAGGTTACACCAACGATCTCAACCAACGGATACCTATACCGATTAGTCTTATATGTGGAATCAATCAACAAAACAATCGGGAAGGTGTTTAGAAGCTCAATGGAATCTAGATGTGCCCAAAAGATGTCTTTGACAACAAAGAAGTACCTCCTCTAAGTCGAAGTCGAGTAAACATAATTATCACGTTGCAAATAAAACATCAGTTGTTGGAGCTCAGTCCTACCCTCACGCATAGCTGACCGTTGCCTTTGACGACAATTGTATATTTGTTTCAAAACCGTATAGTTATCTTTAGGCTTCATCAATTTGAGTTCATTAAGGATAAATTTAAGCCGACTATGATTCCTAATCATTCTAGCGACTACTTCCTTCTCTTCTGAAGTTAACCTACCAGTGTAGGGATGTCCTTCATGATAAGTAATCAAAATCCATCCTCCAAACTTCTTAATAAATTTCCCTTTCAGTCTGAACTTACAACAACATCTTCTACTGTTTGTGCCGTGATCAACATTTGTCTTGTAAGATCCAGCTTTATCACAAATCAAGATGCAGTATTCTTTACTTGATCGTCGTCCAGTGTTAGATCTTCCTATAACAATCACCATCCCAAGAGATTTGCCAACCGCACGCACCCACGTCAACAGCTCATCACGATTAGGAAATAACTGAAATTCAATTACTAAGTGTCAGTTAGATAAATTTAATAGTTCGCTAAAATTTCAACATCTAATTCTTACCGTATCCGTTTTGAACAAACTGGTAAAATCTTGGGATTCTACGACGTCAGTTGACATCTCAACTCCTCTAGTTGACATCTCAACTGCTCCAGTTGACATCTCAACTGCTCCAAAAGTTCCCCCATTTTCTTCCATTTAACCCCCAAAACTCGCATGAAGTTCGCAAATTATCGCTTCACATGCGATCGTTCGAACGGTCCTATGCGAACGCGTTCGAATAAGTGGTGTTCGAATCCAAAGAAAGTCACACCCCACTGATGACACATTCGAACACGAGCAATCGAATATGTTCGAACGACCTTATTCGAATCAATGCTATTTCGAAATAAAAATGGCGTAACTAACTAAAAACGGAACCAAAATAATAAAAGTTTGGTAGGGATATTACCTCGAGCTAGTTGCCAATGTTGGGTAGTTGAATGAGGAGAGAATGATGAAGGTGAGGAAGGGTGGGTTTGGAGTGGAGAGGGGAGGTCTGGGTTTTGGAGAGGAGTGTGTTCATTGTAGGAGAAAAAGAATGAGAGGGGTAGGGGAATTCAAATGTAAGTGGGGTTAGATTGATAAATGTGTAGGGTGAGGGGGTGTGTTTTGAGTAGAGAGGAGTGGGGAAAGTAAAATTGTTTGCAAAGCATGAGTCCGATATGGTCCGACTGACAGTGGGTCGAGTAATTCGCTTTCTTACTCTACTTGTAGTATTGGTTCGAGTACCTTCTCTGTACTTTTTTTCAATACAATTTTTGCTTATCGGGCAAATGAGGGTATAAAATGAGAGGGGTAAAATTTGAATAAATAGATATGATGGGGGTATGAGGCAAATGAGGGTATAAAAATCAAAATCCAAGAAAAAATACAAGAAAAAACTCATCCAAATCCAAGTGCTAATTAACGTAGACACGCGTCAACTTATTATTGGAAGTGATGACAAGGGTTTACATACAGAATGCACCGGAAACCTCATATTTCATTTCTTACACAAATGCACATACAACGCACCGCACAAGATCGCTTCTCTCTTCTCAGTTACTCCTACTCAATTTTCTTCAATTTCCAACTCTGCTTCAAAATAACGTCAAAACGCGCCACAGTGAAAAGATCTCCATCACTGTAAGTCACACCATCGTTATAAACAATTCAATTTATTTTATCTATAGATAATTAGATAGCTTATATTTATAATAAATACTTATATAGTGTTTATGTTATTATAAGTGCCTAATTAAGCAGCTTGAGTATATAAGTTTATGAAGGTTTGCATATTAATTAGCCAAATTAAACATTTATCGTAAAAGGTTTTAGAATTGGCATTTCTCTACAATTTTATTTGTGAATTGGAAGAATATAGGAGTGTGCTTCTGTGTTTTATAGTATGAGTGCATCTTAGAATATGATGTACAGTATGAGAGTGTTGTATGTGCATTTGTGTTGGGTTTGGGGATTTAGTAATTCACTATATTTATGGTAAGCTAGGTTTAGATGGAGGAATTTGACAAATTTTGAAGAACAAAGTGGTAAAAAGTTTTTGGCAGAGCCAATCCAAGGGATTTGAATTATTTATGCAAATATTTTAATTGGATATGAAAAGTTTCATGATGTTTTTGTCTCTTCCCAAAGGGAAACAGAGGGATGGATGGGTCTGGATGGAGGAATTGGCATTGGAAAATTATGACTTTGTAGTTTTAGCATAGGCACTCAATCTTGTTTTGGCACTACAATTTAACTAAATTTCAGTAAAATAAAATGTAATTCATTTTAGTGTTCCTTACTTTGCCAGTTCCCTTTCTCCTTTTCGCCGGTCCTTCAAAGCAAGCTGTCACTCATGTACTATTTTCTGTGGTCTAGCTGATAGTAGATTTCTCAATATTCTGAAGACACTTCAATTTTAATTTTCCTGAACTCATTAAGCATTAAATGTATCTACTCTGAGGCTTATTCTCTATAATCCTCTAAACTTGTTGGGCTTTTTTTGGTAGATTGAGTAAGCATCTACTAAATTGAAAAGGCTGAATTTCTTATACCAAAGTCCACGTCTATTAGAAAATGTTTATTCTGATCTCATGACAAAAAATGGGCAGATTTTTATGGATTTTGCGGTACTTGATTCGGACAAAGGAAATGAGGAAGATCCTAGCTGTCTAGAAGAGAGTACGAGTATATTTGTTGGAGTTGAAGTTCAAGAGCCATATGTGGGTATGGAGTTTGATTCTGAAGAAGCTGCGAGGGAATTTTATCTTGAATACGCCAGACGGGTAGGATTTGCTGTACGCGTTATGCAACGTCGACGTTCTGGAATTGATGGCAAGACTCTTGCTCGTCGACTTGGATGTAATAAACAAGGATACTCACCAAGTAACAAGGGAACATTGGGGCCAGATAAAAAGCCAAGACCAAGTGCCCGAGAAGGTTGCAAGGCAACAATTTTGGTGAAGTTGGAAAAATCTGGAAAGTGGGTTGTCAGTAGATTTGTAAAGGATCACAACCATCCTCTAGTTTCTACGGCTAATGGTTTTAATACAGCGGTGAGTTTTCTACTTGTTTAAATGGTTCTATATTTTTCATTATAGCTTTCCATTTGTTTAAGTAGACGTACATTGTTTTTTAGGTATAAACTTGTAGTACACTATCTGTAAATGATATCATGCATCTGCCTTGCAAGTGAGTTTGTGAATGTATGCATACAATACAAGACCTGTGAATTTGACTTGCTATAACTTTTATTGCTGGACAAATTAATCTCAGTATGCTTTCTTAATATTTTTACTAACCAGCAAATTGCATTATGCAATTGCTAAATTCAGCCTATTAGGATTTTGCAGAACAATCATCGTGAAATTGCAGAAGTCTAGATATTATATTTGTCTTAGAAACTAATAAAGAAGATTAGGGCTGCGGTTGATGCACTTTGGGGGACAAGATAAGAAAAAGTGCACAGTACAGGTAGTCGAGTTACTTACAACACAACTCTTTTGTTTTGTCTGTTGTGTAGTGATCAATGCACAACACAAACAGTATAGGGAGAGAAGAGGTAAGAAAAGATAAAGAGGATGGAGATAGAGAGAGAGATGGGGCTTTGAGGAAGAGGGTCATTGAGCATTGAAATATTTGGTGGATATTTTTAAAATCTGGATATTGTTGTGCATGGGCGAAGAAGTTGTCCCATTGTTCATAGTTTAACAAATTTTTTAACTTTTATCATGAGCTTTATCATTTGTTTTGTTCTGTCCCATAACTATATGTTACAATTCTTAGAGTTTGGGTTGGGCTTAACTCAACCCTACAAAACCGGCTTGTAGAGTGAGGGATACCTCCTACTTATATACTTTTTTTTCCAGGCCATATCACATCTAATGTGGAACTCTTCTTAACACACACCTCTCACGTCCGTGGATCGGACAACGGGAGCGTGACCACTAGTGGCCCGACAAAGGGTGGCCTACCCGATCTTGGATCACTCACGATACCATCTTAGAATGTGGATTGAGCCTAACTCAACCTTATGAAACTGGCTGTAAGGTGAGGGATGTCATTTCATTATATACTCTTTTGAGACCACATCTCTAGTCAATATCGAACTTGGGTTTCTCCCAATACACCCCCTCATGCTCCTCACTGTTGGGCTTGGTGTGTGGATAATAATGGCGGGGCTGGCCCGACTGATTTAGAATAGGCTTTGATACCATCTTAGAATGTGAGTTGGGTCTAACTCAACCCTACAAAACCGACTTGTAGAGTCAGGGATACCTCCCACTTATGTACTATTTTTCAGATCATATCACATTTAATGTGGCACTGTTAACAACAATCAAACATGCAACAAGTAGTGTTGTGCTGTCTAGTGTCTAATTCTTTATTTGTCAGTAACCACAGTTATTTTTGAATGACCAAATTTAAATGTTTGATTTGGATTACGTTGGTGCTCAGATTTTACATTAGCAATGAGGTTGTCTTTCTCAAATTGTAATGCTATCTCACCCTCTTCAATTTGTGTTTGTTTGCTATCCCTTTGTAATTTTGTGCTAGCTTACTTGATGTTGCAGTAAGTTTTTTTTAGGTAATACATTTGTATTGGTCCTCTCTCTCTTCTTCCTCTATGATTCATGTTGTTGAGTGTAGCGTCATTCATTGTTAAGTTTTCCATTACTAAAATACTTGGTGGATGTTACGGACTTATGTAGTTTTTCGTTGTTTGGATTTAACATTTATACTACCTAGGATAGAAAACTTTGTAGCCAAAGTTGTGATATCTATCACATTCATTTGAGCATATAAGACATGAGCAGCATACCTGTTTTGATATGAGGATATCTTATTTTGAATTATCTAAAAGGTTTAGGTTCTTATCACTTGACTGTTATTATGATTAGTTTCCCTATTCTTTTAGTATTAGGACTTCTGTGTCTTGTATTCCTATAAATAGGGGCTGGTGATAAATCAAGTGATCATCAAGTCATTATTGACAACAAATCATATTTTAGAGTCTTTATTCTTTCTTTTCTCCTACTCTATCTAAAACCTGTAATTTCAAAACTGTATCAGGGTGATACAATTCTCCGTGACTTTTGTCTATTTTCTGTTGAGTTTCTACTCTCTTTTGTGGATTGGTTTTCCAGCACTTTGGTCTCTTTAGGTGTGATTCAGGCCCTCTTTTCGTGCTGCTTTCTCCATATAAAAAGGAAGATTCACTGCTCATTTGCAAGATCGTCATTGATCTCGCAAAGGAAGATTCACATTTTCTGTTCTCTGGGTATTTCTTGTTTACGCTACAGTGGTTTTATTTGTTTGGCACAATGTTCTGTGTAAGTTTAGAACCTTTTTTGCGCATTTTTCTGGTCTGATTTCAGCCTCCTGTTTCTGTGTTTGGTTTTCTGATTCAACCACCAATCACTGATGCTTGAAGTCCACCTGCAGCTCTTTTGATGCAAACCAATAGTACAGAATAGTATAATTAAGGAGTAAAGAGTAAAATAAAGAGGAATTAAGTATATTGTTGATGGATGATAGTAGCAGTAGCAATAAATGCAACCCTGACTACCAAGCTCATGACACAGAAAATCTTCCCTGGCCCTAACAGAAAGTTTATTCTTTCATACCTCCCTCTCACTCACACTCTCAGCTAAATAGCTGAAAGAGCGGCACTCACATGATGCCTACCTAACTCTCTCTCTCTCTCTCTCTCTCTCTCTCTCTCTCTCATTAATTCCCTTCTAATAGATTATTCTCTATTACCTTCTTTGTCCTCCTAGTATAAACTCCATATTTTGGTTTTCCCCAAATTGCCCTTATCCACCTCAAGGTCCTTCTGCACGTCTCTATCATCTTTAGTCACTGCTTTTTTGAAGTATTATATGCCCTTTTTGTTGCTTCTGAACTGGAACCTATATGAGGTTGAAGCCAAAATTTAGTGGCAATTCTGGTCCGTTGAGGAACTAATTTGTGGTTGCAAGTTTCTGTTAGAACACTAATTCTGGTATGATCGTGACTGTCTGGAAATGATTTTGGTTTATTGTTTTCTTCTCTCTTAAGTGGTTAAGCCTCGTGTTTTAGCTTCTACTCCGATGGTTAAACTTTGCTAGCTTCTGGCTTGTATGGTGGTTAAGCATATTTACTTTTGTTGAGTGGTTAAGCCTTAAATTGGTGCTTGTGCTTCTCCTTATTGGGTAAGTGTTTGCCTTTGTGGCTTTGATGTTCTTGATTGTGCCAAGTGGTTAAGCCTTGAGCTGTTGCTTCTGCTTTGTGGTTAAGTTTTTGCTTGTGTATTTTAGGCATTTGATGCTAGTAAGGTTGAAGACTTCTTGGAATTATCACTCTCATGCCCTCAGAACAACCGCAAAACAAGCCGACAAAAATCGGTCATTAAGAATAAGAGGCACATTTCTATTAGAAACACAAATAAATGGTAAGCGAGAAAAGAAAAGTTATACAGAAGAAGGAATAGAATAAAAATGGTGATGCCGTTGGGGATGTGCAGACAAGTAAGAGCTTAAATTATCAAGAAAGGGATTCAGTGACTTTAGACCTGGAAAAACACCGATAGTCACTGAATTCAAATCCAAGTTATCAAGGGATGGCAGCCACTACAGTCTTTCTACAGGGATTTTCCCTTATCTCAGCCAAAAGTAACCAGAGTTAAGCTCAAACCATCTCACTATATCCCTCTATGACCGCTGTCACACGACATGAAAAACTTCCCTTGTTATTCTGGTAGTGTACACTGCTTGGGTAAATACCTTTGAATTTGGGTTCCTTAAAAGACCACGAGCTTTTGTGTTACATATAATATTGTCAATGGATTCTTCATTGCAGATATAGTACTCACCTTCTTTGTGGCTTACATCGACAAAGCTACCTATTTGTTTGTGGATAACCCAAAACAGATTGCTTGGAAATATGCAAGAACTTGGTTGACTTTGAATGTTGTCTTTATCATTTTATCAGGGCTTGTTGGAAAGTTATTACCTCCTCCTACCCAAACTATGGTCTATTCAACATGCTTTGACTCTGGCGTCTGCAAATAGTTTGTGCTTTGTTTTCTTTGCTTGAGAAGCATAGAAACTATGAAAGGATTTCAACTAATATTGAAGGAAAATGAAAGGAATTGAATCAAGATGGAGAATTGTATTCACAATTCTGGCTTTGAGTTCCAGCAAACTCAGTGCTTCAATGCTCTCCACATTTACAATGACTTTCTAGCTAGCTACTCAACAAATTCACCTCTCTATCTATTTTTAAAGCTAAACTAACTAACTGATAGCTTAACAGCTTTCTACTAAGTGTGTAACTGCACTAGTTCCCTTGCTTACTCTTATTATTTCTAACTTACACCTTCACACATGGCCCTCTATCAAACTACATCTATTGTTGGGTTCAGTGTGCTTAGCTCGTTTGTGTTACTCTCTTTGCTATACATTGTGTAGATTACTTTTATCTTCTTGTTCCATGTTATCATGATCCTAAAAAACGTGGATATGTGACATCTATTTATAGGTCAATCAGTAAATGAACGGGAGATGATCTTTGATATCTTTTACATGTGTTCGATTTGGGATTATTAGCACACCTAATTGGTAATATTACTAGCTTAGTTGTCCACAGGGCGGGACAAGCCGAATCAGAAAATTTAGAGACACCATACATGCTACCTCAAGTTTTGCCTATAGGAACCATTTCTCACAGGCTGTTGCCTCGGTTGATACGTTTTCTCTTTCGATGTGTATATTTGTAACAAACTTCAGGCTTAGTGTGTTTAGCTTGAGGTGGAGTGTTAGAATATGAGAATATCTTATACGTTTTCTCTTTCTGTTTGATCAGATTGAAAATTCATGTTCTATCTCCGCATAGTTAGTGTTCACATTTGTTATTGGACTTGCATGTGCAAGGATCCAGAGAATATATGGGTTATCTTTCATGTTAACAGAAAGTAATCACAATAACAATCATAATGATAAAAAGGTTAATAGTTAGATAAAGAACTTAATAAAGCCAAGCTGTAGCTTTATTCCAATTTTCCTCATAGATGGCTTTAGATGTTCTATTGCATTAAATTAGATGCTTGGTACTTAAAGATGTAAAAGAAAGCTAAGGATATGAACTTGACATCTTGGTCTCTAGAATTGATTCTTATGGGGAGGAATCTTGTGTAACTTCCTATTAATTTTTCTAATATTATCTTTCAATTTCTATTCCAATTCTAAAGTTAATTTTTTCTCTACTTGTAGGGTGATAAAGATGACAAAATTGCTGAACTTACTATGGAGTTAGAGCGACAAGATCAACTATGTGCTGCATATAGAGGAAAACTACTCAGCTTCATAAACAATGTTGAGGAGCAAACAGAGGAACTGTCCTCAAAAGTTAAACTTGTTATTGAAAATATAAAGAGAGCTGAGTCAGAAATGAAAAAATGTTCCCAAAACAGAACTTAACCTGACTGTATAAACAAATGATTATAGTATATGATTTCACTACCTATCACACTCCATTATACATTGAAATCTGTTCTTTGCTCTTCCCTTTTAAATCTAGTGGGTTAAGCTAAAGGAGATGCTAATAGTAGAAGGCTGCTGTTTGGTTATACAAAGATTACTGGGCAGTGAAAGTGTGAAACAATAGGGTAATATCGTCTTTTTGCAGGAGTGCAAGTCTCGAGTAAAATTTTTTCGCCGGTGAATTGAATTCTTGTTCAAGGGGTAACCAGAACTTTTACAAACTCATAGATTGCGCTTACTATGCTACAACTCTTAGTTATATTTAGAGTGTGTTTGATTTGCAAACAAGATTAAGTCTAGATAAGATGATCTTGTACAACTTTTTGTCACATACGTTATTTGGTGAACAATGGAGAACACAATCAAAAATGTAAAACTTACTAAAATTCTCTTCCTAATGTGTATGATTATTTTAGGCTAAGCACTTTTGATCATTTATCTTTGCCCTAAGTTTCATTTTGGTTCTTTATTTTTTTTTTGTCTCACTTTTCCTTTATCTTTCATATTTTTGTCATTTTGGTCCTTTAATTAGTCTCACTTTAGTGCTTTTATCTTTCATATCTGCTTTCTCTTTGGTCATTTAAAACAAAAATGAAGAAAAATGAAGAACACTATGAATGTCTTTAATCACACTAAGGTCCATTCGATTTCTTGTTTATTGAATAACCTACGCAATACACGAAAAATTAAATTGAATGAAATTGGACTCTATAAAATTTATAAAGGAATACAATAGAACCAACATTATACATAAAAAAGTGCTTATGAGCAAAATCGCTTATGGAGCGGAAATCTTGAATTTAAACTTCAAAAACTTTCAATCTTTACAATGGTGATTTTGCTATATAGCACCAAATTAACGATTCTTGAGCCTAAAATGCTCAATTAAATAAGGAATCGAATATGGTAAGCATTTCATTTAGAAAAAGCGCTAAAATACAAAATAACGTGAAAAAGCAATTTGCACACATAAAATGTGATTTGACTCTTATTTGCTCATTTATCAACTAATTTGCGTCATATCAATTGCGTTCAACTTCGTATTGAGTACGAGAAATTTAACTATAGCAAAATGTTTCAATGAAAAATGATGCAAATTTGAGAACAATATGAAAAACAAAAGCTTTCATTCGCGTTTCGCTTTTTACATTGTTCTCAAATTTGAATCGTTTTCATTGAAATATCATTTTGCCAATTGGTAACCATCAATTAGTGCATTGGTAACTAACCACTACATGAATTGTGATTTTGTTTTTGATGAAAATGAAAGAAATAAATATAAACACGGAAAGAAACAAAGTGAAGTATAACATGCTCTATCCCATGCATTGGCTATGAGGAGAGGCAAAGGCAATGGTAGAGACGAGAGAGGCCACACTTGACTTGTGATTGATGGTGGTTGTAAAAACCTATACACAATACATGTAACATAATTAAACTCTTTCAGAAAAGTGAGAGACCAATACACAAAATCTTCGAATTTTGAAGAACTAAAAGTGTACTTTAAAAAACATAAGGACGAGAAATTACGAGTTAAATAAACTTGAGTGACCAAAATCATGAAAAATAAAAAGAACGCGGAGCCTAATGTGCTCCATCTTTTCTCGTATTAAGTCCATCACATGGAGTTGATTTATTTCTGAGGAATAGGTTGAAACTCTAACGTGTCCCACTTTGTCCTGGGTTTTAAACCTATCGATGACTTCAACAATTTGTAATCGCTTCATTTGATTGGGTTCG